>JARKIC010001782.1:0-95786 GCA_029378375.1 Mycena olivaceomarginata | reverse complement strand
GGCGTCTCGAAACGCCGCCGTCTACCAGTGGGTGGAATGCAGTGAAGGGAGGGAGAGGGAGACCATTCGCGCAGTGTGTCCATAGATCAACGATATCTCGTTCATCTCGTTATTTAGCGTTTCCTGTGGAACTACAGACACCCCATCACTTATCTCAGGCTCAGTTCTAAGGCTCCAACCTTTTGTTTTCCTTGTAGAAATTGGGCAAAATAAAAGGAAAAGGTTCAAAACATTTTAAAACCGTTTAAACTGTTTACAAAAGGTTATTTCTGCGAAAATATGAGTAGACTCATAACCAGCTCTATGTGAGTAACCAGACCTAGAGTTGTATGCAATTTATTTCGAGTGAATTGGAGCAAAATTGGGAGAGAAAAAATGTGCGGGGAGTTACTCTACTTCAACCAACCCTTTTGACTTTTTTTCTATCTCCCCTCAGTTTCGTCGGATTCACCCAAACTAAATTGCATACTACTCTTACATCTTTTGCTCAATGTAGAGGTGGTTACAAGCCTAAAATATAAGTACCAGAGCAATAGCTCACCAGAATTGACATCTCAAAAGTTGAATCTCGAAAGCCACCGAGGGTCACCAGGCTCTCCCTGGTCCATGCAAACGTTGCTGGCTGCTTGCTCCAAAGGCGCACCAGTCAACTCGGGTGATCGGAATACTTACCATATTTGGAACACATTCCGCCCATCAAGCACACTAAGTATGTGCGATGAAAACAATTTTGGGGATAAAGAACAACCAAAGGACTGAGAGAACCTTTCTGCAACCCACTTGTTCAGATATAATCACTAGGAATCCCCAATCGGTATTACGATTTTTTCAACCTTGTAACCTTGTAAAAACATTTTATAAACCGTTTACGCCCGCGCAAATAAAAGGAAAGGAAAAGGTTTAAACCTTGTATACAAGGTTATAAAAGGAAAAGGTTGGAGCCTTACTCAGTTCTGGTCTGGGAACCAGAAATTGTGCTGATGCCATGTGCGAATTCAGAAGCCAGGCCTAGGCCCTTTACAAGTTTCAGACAAGAAATAATGCTGCAAAGACCCACAACAATGAGTGCTCCTGAACGGCACCCGTCGCTGGCGCAGAGGATGGAGAGGAGAAGGAAGAGATCAAAAAACGTAATCCAGGGTTCCGGCTTGGTTCCGGCCGCAAGCCAACCGGTTGATTTCTACGGTCACTACTTCACCTCAATAGCTTGCGCTCCACCACATGCCAGTCTATATCAACATTCCTCGTCCAACCAACTGGTCTAGCGTCTCTTGAGCCCATTCCTGAAGCTATGTAAGTGTTTCCTTTCTTCGGATTAATCCCTCCAATCCTACGAGTCGAAAATCAACATCTAAGTGATGCTCTTCAACTGAGCGCCCTTCCCACTTGCCCAGGAAGGAGGGACATTGGACAGCGTAAATCAACATCTATTGTCGCCGAGCTTCCCAATTCCAGAACCCTCGGAACCTCGGTTCGGCTCGGAAACAAACCGATCCGCCATGAGCAAGTTACTTACTGGGTCGGTTCTCAGCAGAACGACTCGAACAGATATGACGGCGCCAAATGGGCATAATCATAACCATCCGTGGCAACGATTCCGCCCAATTCCGCCCAGTCCGTTCATCTCTCAGGCTGCCCACATGTCGAAAAGTTTTTTTCGACCCTCGCCGGACCCCCTCCCCCCCTCCTTGCATATAGGAAGGAAGTTTCCCAGAGAATATGCCCGGAGAACAAGTTCGCTGGCGGCGCCGCTGGACACCGATGGTTTTGGCGGCCACTGTTGGACGGTGTGTGGCAACGTCCATCACTGCGGCCCGCCAATCGTCACCGGTAAGAGGCGGGCCGTCAAACCATCCTCTCGCTGGTTTCCGCTGGTTTCCGCCGGAAGATGGATGTCAGCAAGGTCTGTACTTTAAATATGAAGACCATATACAATCAGTTACAAATACCGTTTGAAAAGCACCGGCGGCCCTCCAATCGATTATTGCGATCATGGTTCAAGTTTTGAACCGGCATTGAACTGCCAAGTTAGACCATATCCTTGGTGACCTGACCTCAAGAAGATGTTTGTTGCTGGCAGTCTCTGAAGGGAAAATTGATACACATGACCTCTGCATCCAATTCACGAGCGACGTAAGTATGTTCAGGACTGCGTGGCACGGGACTTCAGCAGCAGCTACAGAGGTGAGGATTGAGCAGATACATATTAGACGAGAGCCGGTGGAAACTACTAATATCGGATGGTATCCTGGGTTTCTGCCACTGGCTTTCGGTGGAATCCAACGTCTGCCGGTGGATTCCACTGGCACACCAGTGCCCAGCAGTGGATGCCGCGAGTAATATGCCCGGAGTAACAAGTTCGCTGGCGGCCGCCGCTGGCCACCGGTGGATACCGGCAGCCGTTGGCGGACACTGTTTGTCACCGTTTCTCGATAAGCTCACCCATATTCGCCAATCAGCACTGCAAGTTGCCGGCCGTCATTTTGTGTTAGGCCAGCGTAGTTCACTGGATTCCAGTGGATTCTGCTGGGAAACACAATAATCCTTTTAATGTGGTCTATTTATTCGCAGTATATCTCAACATTTACAACATTCCATTGTACGAGGGTGATATATACAAAAGAAATCAGTCCTACCTTCAACACCGTGCTGAATTAACATGATCCTCACTGCCGCACGAGGCGCGGGCCGCGGGGTTTTCCAGCGCCTGATCAAACACTGGGACGATGTGTTGACCTATGGGCTACACCATTATATACTCCAAAAGAAGTAGATTCCGCCACAAACAAAATATTAATGAGTTTTAGCAAGGGCGGCCAGTGGACACCATCGGAATCCAGTGGTATTGGGTGGAACTCGCTGCATGTTGACAGCATTTCCAATGGATACCAGCAAAATCCCAGGAAAGCATCCGAAACACACGCTTTCTGAGCTTGCGGCTGTTGTACAGGGAGACGCGAGGACCCAGTGGCGGCCACTGGATTCCACTGGCATCATGGTGGTCGGCAGTGGCGGCCGCCATCAGCCAATGCCGACCAGTGCCGATGAGCCGGTTGCTACCATCCGCGTATATTACTGGATGCCGCCATCAACCAATGCCGACCACTGCCGATCAGCCGGTTTCCGGTCTCTCCGCGCATATTATTACTGGTTTTCCACTCTTAGCCCCAGGCCGACACGCCGCCTCGGCCTCAAGCACCTCACGCCCAGGATACACGCGGCGCTGTCGAACGGCCGATCGACACTTGCCGGCATTGATCGGCGTAATCCACTGCTGATTCAACGGCTTCCGATGGAAACCAGTGGTTCAAACCGAAGCGCTGATTTCCACCGGAATCTTCCCTGGACTTCAGTGGATTTTCCTGAGGAACCGACCACTGGTTTACGTTGAAATACCCCTTCTACTCGAAAAAAATTGCTTGGGGAATTTCTTCGACAATTGCGGTTATCATGTCAGCACTGAACAGTGTTCAAGTCTGAAACATCGATCGTCCCATTAATTACGGAAAGGACGGGATAATATAGCTTGTTTGGTGACGAGCAGCGCCGCTCGTTGATCGCCGAATCTGTCAATCAAGCCCATCTACTTCCGAATTGCAACCAACATGTTCTAATTATTCCTCGACACGGGCATTACCACGCGACTTCTCCCTGCAATCGAATCATTCGGTGTGTTTGCGCGTTTCCATCGTACCTTTGACATCTTGCCTGCCCGAGCTATATCCTGGCAACATATTCAACTAATTGATAGATATGTTTCGGATGCATTACTTTTGGTATTATTATTCTACTTCCCTGACACTCTTCCATCTTTGTTTATATTACTTCTTTACTTCATATACACACATGTATTCCCTTTTTAAAACAGAATATACGCTTACCGCTCCCGTTTCGTATGCCACCAACTTGAGTCTTCGTCGTTGCTCATGTTTGTGCCGGTCTTCGCCCACGTCTCGCCCCTCGTCGTCCACAGCTCTCTCAATTATCCCCCGTGCTCCCCCCGTCCTCCCTGCTATCGCATCTCCCACCTTCGATCCATTATATTCGGTTCTTCGAACTGTTTCCAGCCACTCGAGTGCTGAGAATGGATGTACCCACTCGCACAAACACTGTCTCACAGCCCTCGGAGATGGCAGCCTGGTATTTATTGTATCAGCTCCCGCTCTCAGACGCGCTGTCAGCGTATCATTTTGGAGCCCACCGCGAGGGGTTTCAACCATTACATCGGCCTCGTCTTGCAACCTTCACCCCTACCTCGCCTCCCAATCCTGCCATTTTTTCCATCACTTTTACCTTCACCATCGATTTCTTCGCCTACGCCATCGCCTACGCCATCGCCTGCGCCATCGGCTGCGCCTGCGCCCCCGCCGCTCGATATCTCATCTTCCCTGCCCCCGCCTTCGCACTCAGTGCCCGACCTCCGCGCTCCCGCATCGCCGCATCTTTCGATGCCCGCTCGCAATGATCGCATAGCCCCCACGTTCGATTCCCAGCGGCCCTCGCGAGCTCTGCAGATATTTCCACGACCTCGAGTTTTTGTTTTTGCGCTCCAACATCAGCGACGACGCCGAGCAGAAGTTCCACGCCACTCGTTTCCTTTCCATCGACGACCAGGAGCTTTGGGAGTTAGTCCCCGAGTTCGCCGATCCCACCGCATCCTTCCCGCAGTTCACCGCCGCGATACTTCGTCTTTATCCCGAAGCCGATCCCGACCGCCGATATTCGTTCGCAGAGCTGGAAGCTCTCGTGACAGGGCTCTCGCACCTCAGTTCACTCTCCCGCCCTTGCTTCCTCGCATTCTACCGCCGCTTCTTCTTGATATCATCCTTCCTTCGTGCTCACGATCGCCTCTCCGCGCACGAGCAGAGTCGTGCATTCGTTCGCGCCATTCCTCCGCATATTTGGTCCCTCGCACTTGAACGGCTTCATATTAAATTCCCCGACGCACATCCCCACGATCCCTACCCATTAAACGACCTCCGCGACGCCGTCGACTTCGTACTCATTGCCTCTGCCTCGCATTCGCCCATGCCTGCGCTTCCGACTCCCGAGCTCCCCACATCCTCCCGTCCGCCCGTAGCATCGCCCACACCTGCAGATCCTTCCGTCGCCGCACTCCTCGATGTAGGTAATCAGATCACGCACCTCGTTTCGCCCTCGCAGACGTCCCCTGCCGCTTCGCAACTCGACTCGCAGCCGACTCGTCCCATCGCATCGCGTCCCCGCACCCGCGCTACATCGCCTCGCCCTTTTGCATGTTCGTATTGCAGCGATTCCGCGCACTTCATCGCACACTGCCCGCTTGTCACCGCGGATATTCGCACTGGATTTTGTCAGCGTAATGCCGAGGGTAAGGTTGTACTTCCCTCTGGCCTCTTTGTTCCGCACCACGTCGTTGGCCCGAACCTTCGCGCTCGCATTAGCACTTGGCATGCATCGAATTCCACTCGCGCCGCACCTGTTTCGCATCCCTACGACGCCCCTTCGACCTCGCATTCCCCCATTGTGCCGCAGCTCTCTCCGCGCTCGCACACTTCGACCACCGCATTCGTCTCCGCCCCTGCGTATGCGTCCGCTTCGACGTCCTCTTCAATCGCGCCCTCGTTTTACTGAGCACGCTCGCATCGCTGCATTGGAATCTCAGCTTGCCGCCCTTCTCGCTCGACGTCCGCACGCTCGTACCTCGCCCGAGATCGATCCCACCGCGTCGTTATCGAGTCCACCGTCGCACCAGCCTTCGCTCTCGAGCCCCTCGCAGTTGCAGCCATTGCAGCCGTCATTCATCCACCCGCATGTCGATCCGAGTCGAAATCGGTTGTCAGCAGCGAACATTCGCATCGCGCACGCGTCCCATCGAGTTCCCCGCGCCAGCGCTATCGTCCACGTCATGTTTCGAATCGCACGAGTCTTCCCCTGTGTTCCCCGCAGCCGTACACCACCAGAGTCGAGCACTGCAGACCAGCTTCGAGTCGCAGTCGTTCCCAGCACATCAGCCGCCGTATTCGCATCCAGACGATCACCAGCTGCCGACCCAGTGTCCCAGATCGAACCCAAGTCGCATCGCGTCGTCTAGTTCATTCCCCGAGCGAGTTCCAGCAGATCTTGTCGCAGTCTTCACGTCCCCGTGCGATTCCATCGTCGAGTCGCGTCGCCTGGGTCCAGATTCGAGTCGCCTTGATGTCCCAATCGATCTCGTATAGCGCGCCTAGCTTCCGCGCCCGCGTTCGACTTTTTGCGATCGGTCTCCCAGTCTTACAAATCACCAGCTTCGACGTGCACCATACCTTTTCCTGTCCCATCTTCGATTTCTTTCCCTTAATTTCGACCTCCATTCGATGCCTACAATCCACGCGACCTATAGTCGCCCCCGCGTCGCTATTGCCTTCGAGTCCCGTTCCCGCGCCAGAGCCATCGACTGCGCCGCGTTTCGGGTCGCGCCCTTCATCCCCCGTGTTCACAGGCGTCCCCAAGAGCTCCATATTTGTGCTGTACAGTCTAGATCCAAGCAGCAGTTGTTCCTCGCGCAGGAGCAGTCGTACTCGTGTCCAGACGTTTCCCAGTTTTTGGTTTCGCGTCCCGCATCGAGCCAGAGCCGTATCGCACCTCCGAAGTCGTTCCCCGAGTCATTCACGCCGCTACAGCCCCGCGTTATCATTCCTACTTGCACAATCAAGTCCAGCACCATTTGTCGAGTCTCCCACGTATTCTTGCGATTCCGATTGTGTTCCACGCGATCCAGCCCCTCAATTCGAGCCGTTTCAAGCGCCCAGGTCATCCTTGCATAGCGCACCTAGCTCCCACAGTCGCCTTTGGGTTTCAGCGATGATTTCTCACGGATCTACGAACATTTCAGTCTCAGCTTGCGCTCACCTTTTCCTTCACCCGTTTCTTTGCATTTGCTCGACTTCTTGCCTTCGTTTCGACGTCCCTTCGATGCGCGCACGGTTCGCCTATCCGACGAGTCAATATTCCAGTTGGGGAGGACCCCTCTGTGACGCACCGTATCATTTTGATTTCTTGCACATTTTCCCCCGCTACCTTTCCTTCCGCCTCCGCCCGCGCTTTCCCCCGCCTCCGAGTCGTCCCCACCGTCGCTTGTCCCATGTATTGTTGCCGTCTTCGCCAGTGACCGAGGACGGTCACATTTTCAGTTGGGAGGAGATGACGAGCAGCGCCGCTCGTTGATCGCCGAATCTGTCAATCAAGCCCATCTACTTCCGAATTGCAACCAACATGTTCTAATTATTCCTCGACACGGCATTACCACGCGACATTCTCCCTGCATCGAATCATTCGGTGTGTTTGCGCGTTTCCATCGTACCTTTGACATCTTGCCTGCCCGAGCTATATCCTGGCAACATATTCAACTAATTGATAGATATGTTTCGGATGCATTACTTTTGGTATTATTATTCTACTTCCCTGACACTCTTCCATCTTTGTTTATATTACTTCTTTACTTCATATACACACATGTATTCCCTTTTTAAAACAGAATATACGCTTACCGCTCCCGTTTCGTATGCCACCAACTTGAGTCTTCGTCGTTGCTCATGTTTGTGCCGGTCTTCGCCCACGTCCTCGCCCCTCGTCGTCCACAGCTCTCTCAATTATCCCCGTGCTCCCCCCGTCCTCCCTGCTATCGCATCTCCCACCTTCGATCCATTATATTCGGTTCTTCGAACTGTTTCCAGCCACTCGAGTGCTGAGAATGGATGTACCCACTCGCACAAACACTGTCTCACAGCCCTCGGAGATGGCCAGCCTGGTATTTATTGTATCAGCTCCCGCTCTCAGACGCGCTGTCAGCGTATCATTGGTCAACGTTGGAACTACTGGAGGCTGTTGGCGATTGGTGGATACGTTGAGATCACTGAATCATGATGGAGATCATCGACAATCAGCACCTGCCGGTGGCCGCCGCCGTCCACTGGCGGCCACCGGTGGCCACCAGCGGCTTTGCTAGTTGCGGGTATATTACTCTCACTGCAGTCAGTACACTGTGGCTCAACGGGACCCTCTCCAAGACCCTTATATGCTGGGTGATATGTGAATCTCACACCCAACTCACACCTCTGCTGTTCTCGTTTTCTTACTTCTTCAGGAGTCTCACGGCATCGTGTTGATATTTCTTATCGTGGAGACCCCCTGCTCCCACCTAAACTTCCCAACCTCACCCATCAAAATAGTTCACAAGTTACGAAAAGAAAGTGGTAATGTTCCGAAAGACCAATTAGTGCTCATATATGGATACTTGGCTTACCCGTCATCCATATATTGGTTCTGTCACAGAGACTAAATTAGTGCTCACCGTTGAATGTTTCAACATATGTGGGCCGCTTGAGGGGAGATTGTATTTCCTTCCTTGCAGGCGCGCGCGGCTGATCCGTAGTCTAGATAAGGAAATCAACCATTCTGAGCTCGTACATAGAACACCTTCCAACCTATTGTGCATGCTTTAAACACTGTTTTGAAGATTTTTGAGCCTACGTGACAAAAAATTCGAAAAGTTTTTTTCAGCCTCTTAATCCCGACTCCCGAGTTCCCCTCGGCTGATGCCGGGCACAAAGAAGAAAAAAGACATTGGCGCAAAAAGATGAACATGGCAACCTCACATCCACAGCTATAGTGACTCACAATGTCGGCTGACATCGAACCACAGAGGAGGCTGTAGCAACAGTAGTGTGTCTGCCACGGCTACTGATCCCGTGCAGTGTGAACGAACCCTGTTCGGCAAGGCAGGCGCTTGATAAACTAAGTAACCGTTTCACCATTTTCTGGCAAAATTGTTCTTAAAAGTTTAAAACTAAGTAAACCATGCAAAACCGCATTCTGGTGAATTTTACAGATGCGGGATATAAACTGTCCAGTCCACGTCTATCAACAACCCTTTGTCCACACTTCGCAAGGCAATCAACGGCAGCACGATGAGAACGATGCGAAACATCGCATACAGCGCGACTCCCAGCACCTGCGAGGCGAGTGGCACATGCTTGTGTGTATGCCCATCCCAGCGTTTATGCCCCACCCCATGGAGAATGGCCAGCAGCACGGGGTATCCCGCTACCATCACTGCACTCACGCGCCAGAGGATGCGCTCGGCAGGCGAGAGGAAACTCACGTTCCACGCCGCACAGTGAATGGCGCCAAATACAATGCCGACGAGCATCGCCGCCAAGGCCGTTTCCAGAGGTGGCTCGTCGTGCGAGGACCAGAATGCGGGGATTACACTATTGGAGCGAGGGTCGTAGTGTGCGTATGTGCCTTGGATGGGCCCGAAGAAGATGGTTTCAGAAAGGCGGCTCCATATGGGGGCCTCGGTGTCTGGAGACTGTTCACCCTGAACAGGAATATGAACTGGAGCTGGTTTTCCATCATTGCCATTACGCACCTTCGAATCGGCGCACGGGTGCCCTGGAGGACTCGAACGGGGACGAGAGCTTAGCAAGATCGGCTGGTGAACATCGAGTGGTTTGTGCCACCACAGCAGCCACATAAAGAGATTAACCACTGCAAACGCAAGCGTCGTAACCTCCAGCTGGCTGACGGGCAGTCTCTGTGCCACGCGGGCGATTATCTGCACAATGAACCAGTCCCTGGAGCAGGGCGATGCCTTTGGAAAGGGGCGTCGCCCTTGCTCTTGTCGATGATGTCTTCGCGTGGCGTTTCTTGGATGCCGCTGAGATATCCGGGCTCCTCGGTGAGCTGCGCGAAAGTTGTGATCGGCTTCCCCGTCTCGCGCGATACGAATCCACCCATACTGAAGAAGAACCCGTGCGTCAACGAGACACGGGGATGGGGATAATCTATGATATCCAATGAGCTAAGTTGACGTGAAAAGCTAGCGAGGATCATGATAATGCTCACGACTTATGAATTTCAGCGCAACCGCCAGCTGCCTCGCAGCGAAGAACACGAGCATTTCTGGGGCAATAACACCAAACAAGCATCATCCCGACGCGGCGGAGAGTGGTCCCTCACCACTCCGTGCCGTGGGTCGGGGACGTTCGGATGTATTGAAACCCATATCGCGGCGAAGATGGTGACGAGACAGCCCCACACAATGTCGAACAGCTTGCGGCAGTTGTTGATGTCATCACAAATTTCAGTGGAAGTTGTTGAAGCGCGATTGTTGAGCCCACGGCTCAAAAGCAGGAGAAAAAGCATTGTGTGGGGTGGAAGGTTTGGGAGAGCGACCAGTGGGGTGTCCAATTTTAAAAGGATTTAGGGAGTCCTGCAGAGTCACTGCAGAGTCACGTCGTCTGAGTGCGCATTTAACATATTGTAGATACTTCGGGAGCCGCCGGAACCGGGGGTATATCTACAGCAATCTGAATTAGCAATTGAAACCCAGATGAATGAGGTGCTTTGTGGAGCTGCGGTACGTGAAACAATCCCCTGTTGCCGCTGTAGCTAACCAAGAATGGAATATTGGCCTGTCCGCCATCGGGAAACGCCTGCGAAATATCCTGTTCCCGAGAGACTGTCAATTTCTCGGAAAGCTTGCTCGCCAGAATTCGCGGCCTACGAGATGGTCAGCAATGATACAAGAGAGCGGCGGAGTCCCCGCTAACCACAGGGAAGGGACGAAAGGAAAATAGCATCCTGTGAAGAACATGCAGTGCTCCAAGTGTAAGTACGAGATCCGAAGCAATTTAAGAAAGGAGATTTGGAGAATGGAGGTGGGCATCAGATCGAAGGCAAAGCGCCAAGCGAAGAGCCCGAGCGACAATCAATTGGTGTATCATTCATTCCAGTCAGTCATTTCATGTGATGAGCCTCCAGCCAAGGCATTCCGAAAGGAGACACGCTCGCAGATAGATGTAAATAAAGCGGCGTTGGGAGTGAAGCCGGAGGACACAAGCAACTGTGACAGACAGAGCATTTGTAGTAGATCTAAGAGGGAAAAGAATGCCGGGACTTGTGAAAAGGGAACAAATATCGGAGAGCACGAGTGCATTTCAGATCTGACGAAATTACAGAGGATGACCAGCGAGCGCAAGCCAGATGCCGAAAGAGTCGGCTGAAGAACGTGCGTCGACGCAAAGCAGATTGGAGAGAATGAGGACACAGGGGAAGATAATATCCTCCTGGCGTGACTAGTGGAATGGGCGTTTCTGTTCCTTGAAGTTTGAGCAGTGAATCCGAGGCGGCCGAGACCTCTCACAGTAGGGATCCACACCGCACCGTATACGGTTACGGCCGTGAACCATAAAGAATTTGGACTAATACGATACGGCTGCGGTGCCGTATACGGTGACAGAACGTCGTCCAGAGGACGGTGATAACATAAAGTATGAGTCAAATTTTGTTCTCACCTCCTTAGGTCCGTCTACACCTCTGGGTTCCATCAGGGAGCCATCATCGCTGCTCCTCGTCGCGTTTAAAATAAACCGTATCATAACCCGGGTACCCGTATTACGGTTCTATACGGTTACCACTGGCATGCGAGTCGAACAGTCGAACAGTCGAACAGTCCAGAGGTTTGGATTGCGAAGCCCATCCGGAGACACGCCGAAGAGACGGGGAGAACGGATGCAGCTCCCACCGTGTGGGAGTCCCGGGGAAGTGAACAAGCGCTAGGGGCGGATCCATTGCAGATCCGTTGTGCAAGTGTGAGGAAGAGCCTTAATTGATCGATGGCGGCGTTGATGGCTAATATGGATAAATACCGGAGGTGAGGTCTCAGGTGTCGGTACCGCGGCTCCTAGGAGCTCAACTATTGTGATTTGTTTGAAGTTTGCCACTCTTCCAGATACTCTCAGTTTGAGCGGTCCCGAATTTCAAGCCCCGAACTCAGGATTCGGATTCTCGTTTTCAAGTCAAGTTCAAGTTGATCATGCAGAAGCTGAATTCCAGGCCGCTTGCGGCATTGTAGCCAAAAAACTGGTTTTTTGGAGCCTCCAGAGACGTTTTGATGGTAAAAAATAGGCAAAATAGGGCAAAATTCGCGGTCGGAGTTCTAACGCGGGCCGGCCTGTACAGTGTATGTTCGGCGCACACGCTGTCACGCTGCCGCACTACCCAAAGGGGTACTGTCAGTTCTAGGCGCTGATGCGGCATGCCTAACAACCCCCGCTCCCACGGCTTGCTCTACACACCCATTGCCCTACGACCACCATGGTATTCACCCCTCAGGAACTCGTTGACGCTATCATCGAAGAACTGCACGATTTACCGTCACTCAAGGCTTGCTGTCTAGTCGGGTCCACATTTCGCCCTCCGAGCCAGCGCATCCTGCTCTCCTCCTTGACTCTACAGCCCGAATCGTACAATGCAGCTCGCATTTTCCTGCAGGAATCGCCTCACGTGGCGTCGTATATCATCAGGCTCAGCATACACATGCCCAAGAATATATCCTGCACCGATGTTGAGGACTTTCTACAGGTCCTTTCCCAGCTCACCAATGTGCGCATATGCATTCTGGATGCGCGGTTGAGCCATACCCGCTGGAACAAGCAGCTCAGTGTCCAGTTGTCGGTTGGAATCCCACAGTTCCTCACGCGCCAGCCCTTGCGCGAGCTCCATGTCAATTCCGCTCGGGGATCCAACGCTGGCGTTCTTCTGGCTTCTAAGAGCCGCTCCCAACATCTTTTTCACCTCTGTCAAGGTGGCGCGGGCCAACCAAAACGAGCTCGCGGTCGTTCCGATCGAGGAGGAAACATCCACCCTGAGCCGCTTGAGGTTCACCGACGAATGTGATAGCGCCTGCGAACTCCTAGCTCTCCCGCAATTTGCATTCAATACGGCCGCATTGCGTGGCTTGGAAATGACAGCGCCATACCGCCACCATGACGCTTTCCATGGCCATGCTCTAATCTCTTATGCTGCTCACACACTCGAGCGCCTTGGACTTCGTATCGACGGTGCGCAGTCTCTGCTCCATCAATCTCGACCATAGTTGCTGATTGACTTATGTATACCCCAGGGCATTACCCACCAACCCTCCAACCTCTCCCACTCCTTCCGGCACTCCGATTCCTGGAGTTCAAGTATGCCCTCCCCGTGTTGCCCGTGGCGTAAAATGGTTTGTTCAGTCCCTTCCGATCTTCCTGCCGCAAGCCCCGCCCTTGCGCAGCTCATTGTCACGCTTCACCCCATCTCGATTCCCGCGGACCCACTTCCACATGAATTCACCGTCAAAGTCGATCTTCTCACCGTCCTCGACGATGCGCTGGATGCGCACCCGGGATCTCCCTCCCTCACTTGGCGCTTCCAGTGGCAATGGCGGGGCGATGCAGGGCCCGATGTCGACGATCCGATCTTTGGCACTTTCGCCGAGTTGGTACGCCGGAGAATGCCAAAGATGCTTCGCGCGGAGCGTCTCGTGTTCACGGAGTACGTCGCACCCGGGCCAGGGGCAAGCATAGCAGACGGACCGCAGTGGGGGATGTGACTAGGAACAAGCCAATCGGGCAATATGTCCTACAACATAGTCCAGAGTGACGACTTTCACCTCAAACCCGTAGGTCAGTGCGTTTGGGAGACAGAGTGCTGCCCAATCAGGCAGTTTGGATGTTCCGGTGTTGCTGTATGTAGGCCCCAGACGGCTTGAATGGCTTTCGGGCTGTCTTCCCACTCCGGAGAGAATCTATGTGCACCGCCGAGAGCAAAAACGAACATGCTGCATATACACCGAACTTTGCCTGGCGAATATGATAAGCCCAGGCTGTCGGACAACACAGTTGAGAGAAAAAAAGCGGACCGTATTAAATGAACAGGTTATCTCTTCCATCGCTTGATCAGTATTCAATTCACGTATAAGCTTCCTCCTGGTTCCGAGTCCATCTGGAATCATCGAAAATCGCTCAAAGCGGGCGGGTAGAGTTCAGGATCGGACTCTGGGGCTCAGGGGTGCTGTCCGTGGAATACCCTTGACCTGACTCAGATTTATTACTGGGCTTGTGGGTGTATAAGCTGGAGTATCTCGGTGAAGAATTAACGTTGATCACGAACCGAGAATGCATCTCCGGAGGAAATGAATCTTGTTGAAGGGCTTAGGGGGGTGTGCACTGCAGGTCTCGAAGCGCCTGCGGGTCGTCGTCCTGTATCGATACCGATGAGTTAAGGGATATTTAGTGGAAGATGAGCACCACCGTTACATTGTACATGTACCACCGGCCGGAGGGGGTCGTCCTCCATTAGCTCCTGAGCGAAGAGTACCCTCGAGAATCAGGACCATGGTAGGTTGTAGTGGGAACTGCTGTTGTGGCGGTGAATGAGCCTGAGTCACAGAGTAGATAACACTCGGAGCGAGGGGACTCGGCGAGTTCTTAAGCTCTCGAGCTCGTTGAACTTGGAAATTAATTGTCATCTTAATATGCATTCATACCGGGCAAAAATAAATTGTATTGTATGCTTGAGAACTACGGCAAGAATGAGGTGTATCTGTATTGGAAATTTTCAGCATTTGCATCAGCGGCTATGGAAAGATTCGCACACATGTGACAAATGTTTTCAGGAGGTTGGTTGGTAGGTTATAAATGATGGACGGCGCCTAGTCTCGTTCCCGCCGTTATAGGGAGTCTTAGACCGAGTAGCATTCACGCGGGGATAATAAACCAAAAACGGATTGATCCGGGGCAAGCGATTTGATGAAATTTGATGGCGGAAGACTGCCCTATAAGGCTCATGGATGATGTCTGGGGATTTGCCGGGTTTTTCAAGTTTTTTCAAGTTGCAGAGAACGGAAAAAAAAAGAAGGAAAAAGGGAGAGATGTATATCATTATTTACCGGATGTAAATATCTCCTGGCAAGAAATCTAAGGATTTCACTTACAGATCAGCGCGCCGGCACGGACACAATCTTGAAAGGCTGAAGCCCGCCGGTCCGCCTTCCAGTGATCCATTGATTTCAAGAACATCCTCCTCGGCGGACGCCGTTGATTGACAAGACATCGTCGAGCCAATGGGTTTTCAAGATTTTATCTAATCTTCTAATCTTTCCGGCTATTCGCATCACCGCAGCTTGATTCCGATCACCATCCTCTCGCGTCCGTGGCATCCACCGCCCGTATTATTTCAAGCAACTGGGACTTTCCACGGCCTAGACACGGCTCTCCCCCGAGTCCTCGGTAAGTCCCGTCTATCTTTACTTCCATAATGTTTTATTTTTAATGATTTTAGGTGAGTTTGACAAGCGCAAAATCCGCCCGCACATCAACGGGAGCGGAGGACACGGTCAGCGCACCTTCGCTCTTTTTGTCTCCTGTGGGTGCAAATTTCAACAGCAAGTTTGTGGCAAGTTCCCTTTCACCATCACTTCTCTCAAGTAACTTCTGGATCCAAGTCCGGGGTTTATACTGTGTTTTTAGCTGAGTTAAATAAAGTCTCAACTAAATATTGAATATAGGGACATATGGACTCTACTGTGCCTGCACCCGATCTCGGGCAGCTATTTTCGCGAGAAACCATAGCCTCCGTCCAACGAACCCTCTCACCTGACCTCAAAGGAGGATGGCCGCAGATACAAAATTTGTGCCCGCCTTTTTCCGAGACAACCATCGCGTTTGGGACACAAGGCCTTGACGCACGGCGCGCAACGCCGTGACTGGGTTGTTGCTGCAGAGCGACTTGGTGCCGATGCACCTGGGAGCAAATTTTGCTGCGCAGTAGTTTGAACAGGTGGGGCGGGGTGGGGTATCGTTGAAGAGGTAAAGCCGGGGAACAGTGTCAGATCGGGTGGTTGTGAGTTGGTTGAGACGTTCGGAACTATTTCCGACGCAGATGTAACGTCAGTATCTTCAATAAATACCGAGTCACTGTCATTCGGCGTGGTTGGCTTCCCGGCCATCGGGTTGAAAGACCTAGGGTCGATAGAAACACCTAAGTAGAGGTATATTTAAGTCCAGTGATGAAATAAAAACCAGACAAACTAACCTGGGGTATCCAACTCGCCATCGGGCAACGAGTTTGGAGGGAGAGCAGCGATTTGTGAGTCTGTTGAGTTGAGGATGTCGAGGAGGGGTTTGCGCGCTAAGAAATTGCTACCCTCTGAAAGTGTAGCACATTCTGACTTCCAAAGAATGGTGTTCTTGTGGTGCGCCTCAAGCTGTTGAGGAAGCTTGTAATATAGCCGTTGATTTGAGTCCGTGAGAGTGCGTGGTTTGGGCGTAGACTAGTTTATTCCAGTGTCTTGTAAACTCGTCCCAGTTAATGGCCTTCCATGCCTCGTGTGGGACAACCACCACCCTCTTGCGGAATTCATCTTTCAGAATTTCAATCTTGAATGTAATGAACTCCTGGTGTGTATGCACCGGGAGCACGGGAAAGAGTACCCGTTGGCGAAGTTGTAGATATCAATATTGATTGGTCGGCTTTGTAGAAAGGCGTGTTAGGGTGTGGACGGGGGTATCACGGTGATGTGGTACACCTGTGATGTGTGGTCGCGGAAGAGTAGTAATGTCGAACTCGTCGGCGAGAGATTTGGAAATGGGGAGGATTCCGATGGTCTCAGATGTTGAGATCCGAGTAGAGAGCACGCGGGGAAGAGGGAAAGATGGTTTTGAACCAACAGCAACGGCGAGTTCAACTATCTCGTCCCTGATCCAAATATCGAAGTGCCCGCAATATGTCTTGCCTGTGCGATTATGGTATCCAACCTGTGCACTACAATTAGCCAGCAGCACAAGCAGAGTAATAAATATGCACCCTAATATTCCGGCGAAGGATCCAATTGATTAGAATGCACTCGGCAAGCTCGGGCGATGCTCGCAGAGAACCAAATATCCGACGAACGACCATGTGGAACCCGCCCTTCGAGAGAATTTGTCCCTCGGACAGTGCGGTACATATTGAGGCCATCACGATCCTTTCCCATGAGGTAGTAGAGAGGAATGCCAGGAGGATCTGAGAGATAGCCATCTCGTGCAGTTTTGAGAAGGCGTTGGATCATGTCCTTCGCGTCCTCCGAAAAGAATGATCCGCCTTCCTTCTTTGCGGAGCATTGGATGTTCTCGTATGCTTTGAACAAGGCCTCTAGACGAGGCACCAAGACAGATGGTGGAGGTATAGTGCGCCGGATGCGCTTATTCAGCGCCTTCGATTTTGCGCGTTTGATGTACTGCCAGTTGGCACCCTCCCGCTTAAGGACTTCGCGGACCGCGCGCTCATCGGTTTGATCACGCACAAAGATGGCCTCGGAAAAATCATGTGCAAAAGCCTTGAAAGCAGAATGTTTCCTGGACAACAGCCGGAGAAGTCGATCCATGTAATGAAAGGCATTGTCCAAAACACGAGTGGGAAGCTTTGCCGATTGCTGCATGAGCGTGAATGTACGCTCGACACCTTCCATGAGGTCAGCAACAGATGTATGCTTGTGCATAGAGGTAAGTTTCAATTCCTTGGAATTTAAAGACCAAGTACCTCATCGACAGGCTTGAACGTGTTGAAGAGATACTCCTCGTCAATATCTGGTACTTCATCAAAATCCTACCCAATTTTAGAGGTCAGAAAGAGATTTTTTTTAAAAGCAAGTTAGAGTAAATACCTCTTCGGGGTAGGAGTCTTCATCAAACTCGAATGTATTGTTGTCGTCTGACTCATCGTCTGAATCATTATCGAATTCTTCTGCCGTTTTTTCCGTTCAATGCTCAAAGTGAAGCTCTGGTGGGGATGGAATGAAAGCAGGGACGTTCTCAGAGAGATTTGGTGGTGCTGGAGCTCCAAAGGCACGAGAAATAATACCAGATGAGATCGGAGGTCTTTTGCCGCGCGTCAGAAGTTGGGATGTGCTAACAACAGCTTCAGCCCCATGCGTGAATATCCACTCCATGGTTTGGCCGTGCAATCGATGTATAGCACCGGGAACAAGAACCTAAAGACTTATTATTCAACAATGTGCAAATTTTTGTAACGTAAAAATCACTCACCTTCGAGATCAGGACAACCGAACGTGAGGGGGTGACATTAATCTTCTTTGTCGTCCCATTGTCGTCCATGACTGCATATAGATAGCCGGGGTGCTCTGCAAGGGAACCTTCCGCCACAGGCTTACAAGCCTGGACTATGGTAACAAGTTGCCCGGGTTTAGTGGCTTGAGTGGGTTGCAACGGAAGTCCGAGATCATTGAGCTGATCAATAGCAGCATAAATACACCACTGGCAGTCAATTTCACGGTACAGTAGATCATCGTGTAGAGCAGGGCTGAGGTTCCAGGGGTAGGGAGTGTGATAAGGGAGTGAAAATGAGCGTTGAAGGACAACACCGGCAAGTGCGTGAAGTGAAAGTGATGGGTCACTAACAACACCTTTCAACTTGGCATACATCCCCAGATCAAGAATGGGAGGATTTTTAGCCTTTGCAAGCTTTGAGATTTCCGGCAGCAAAAACTGATCTGCTATGGTTTGAAGGCTTGCGCGGACTGAATGACCGATTTTGATGATTTGGGGATTTGTGAGGATGGCGCGCAAGGAAGGTAGAACATCACTTCGTGAGGTTAAATCCTTCACCTGTGTTGAAAATTTAATATTGGTGATTCAGTTAGAGTTCACAACTGCACCTTGAATATGACTATCTTATGGTGCGTCCGGAGTTGAATAATTTCCAAACGAGGTTTCTCATTCGCAGGTTGATAGGTCTTCACAGTGAGTGCAACCACCGCAAGACGAGAATCAGGTGTAATGAGATCTCGAAGGAGATCATGTGCAGCATCATCAATAGCCATCGAGTCGGAAGAGATGTAACCGGAATTTCAGAGGATCGGTCAAAGCGAGGTAGATCTGTCCAATCCGTAATAGGTTCAACATCCCTGGTAAGTGAGGGATTCATCGTTTCGTGGAAGGGCCTTTCCACTGTGTTAATGAATCAGAAAATTAGATAAGACATCAGGGAGAGTGAATTCACGTTGTGGCGAGTCTGTATAAAATATTTGAGTAGGTGGGTGATTTGCATTCTTCAGACCGTCACGAATGCCCTCAAACATGTCTTTCACGAAGTCCAGGGACTTGTCTGTGTCAAAGAGTGTGCGCGAACTTCCTCAAACTCGTTCAAGACAGTAAATGCCGCATTGAAAATTTGTGTGCCCTTCAAGTCGCCCATATACTTTAGGAGCTTTTTAAAAAGAAGATTGTAAGAAATTTGTTGTGCAAAGGGACAATTGGTGCACTAACCTGAAATGTATGGTCTCCCATACCGATAGTACATGTCCGAGATGCGGTATCGCGCTCTGCGTAGATACGATGTGCAGAGACATAATCTGTGAACAAAGCTTTCAAGTACGGAGTGGACGGCGGGGATCCAGCATAACCGTTTCGATCATTGAATGCCGAAAATGGGGGGAACTTCGCTTTGGCCGTAAAATTCGGCAGCTGCAAGGTACATGAGCTCCCTGTCCGCATGTGATCGGTATTGGATCTCAGAAACCAGGGCAGCAAATGGAGCAGGCCCAAAACATGCCGCAAAAGTGTTCGCCATCTGTGACATCATGAGCTTCGAGATAGCCCCACGTGCTGAGATGTACGCTAGAAGATAACTTCAGTTTCCTGCAGTTTCAGCCAACAAAACTACTTGATACCTGGAAAAGCGACTTGTACAAATCGCGGCAGTTGCGCAATCATGTCCGGATCTGATCCTTGATAATTTTTTCCGCAGCCCGGGTTGTTATCACGTTGTTCATCACAAACAAGCGGTTTGTGAGGAGAAAGAAATCTGCAGGCATTGAACGGATGCAGCGGGCAATTCGTTTGTCATTAAAGCCTGCAGCAAACGGTGAGATGTTTCACTATCAAAGACGTAAATCATACCTTACGAGAGAGGGGTAAACCACAGCTGCACTTGAATCGTTCAGGGGCACCTGGGAGTAGGTGTGGAAGCCACACGAAAACATCGCGCCAATAGACCATGTCAGGATTGGAGCCAAATTCTCGTTGAAGACTGAAGACTGGATGTGGAGGCCTCCAGTAGAAATCTCCGCGAAGATAGCAGAGTGGACGTTTGTGAATGTCAATCTCCAGCTGGAGTTGCTCTTTCACATACTCGAGGAAGTTGGACAGAACAGAGTTTGTGGCTGCTTCAGAGGACTGTGTTTCAGTCTCAGCATCGCCCTTGCCACCCTCCGGTACAGCATCGACAAGACTTTCATCGATCTCAGCCTCGCCTGAAGCAATGTCTGCATGCTCATCATTCTCAGCGATATATGTGAGGGCTTCATTGAGGCGAGCAAGATTGTCTGCAGACATGCTGTGAGACTGTGGACCTGTCGCTATATTTATATAAATGAATTATTGTATTTGGACAAAGAGTAGAAATAACCTACATGGCATTTCTCCTGGCGGTGCTGCATTGCCAGACCAAAACGAGCTCGTAGCCTTCACTACTCCCTGAGCGCGGATCGTGTCGGAAAGAGGAACGGGACGGTGACACGCCTGCCGACCGTCCAAGCGCGAGCTAAAACTCAACAGGTGAGCTCTCGCTGAAGGAAGGAAGGAGGAGTAAAATTTGCAAGTGTTTCAACTTGCTAAGGAACCGTAAAAAGGCACCCGGCGGCTAACTGGGACGGAGTGCGTATGCGAAGCGTGGGCGGGGATCGGGAGCGAAAGCGAGAGCGAGAGCGGAGGCGAGAGTGCGAGTGAGAGCGATTTAAACTGCACAAACTGGGGCAAGGTAAAAGTGATTTTTATTGAGAATAAAGCCAGGTATTTTATACACAGAGATGAGTGAATGGAGTAAGATGAATCGAAATGAGACTCAGCAGGGACAAGGAGCTGAGGGAATGTAGCGATAAAAATGAGAGTCAGGGAAGAGGGCAAGTGGTTGGAAAACAGGGAAGAGGTTGAGTCGGAAAACAGGGTAGAGAGGAAAGTAGAAATCTAGGGTGGCGGGGAACTGGATACAGTCACTGAAAAGATACATATCAAGAGTTTTGGGGTATATGAATGCCAGGGAAAACAGCGGGAGAGAACTGTAAATTTGGATGTCGGTGGCGTAGTGCAGCCGGCAGATTGATATGAGAGGTGTTTGACGCGCCAAACACGGTCTATGCAGGCGAGACGCATTGACGCGTCGCGTCCTCTTTCCCTTTTGGTTTCTTTGTCCCTCTACATATATATCGGCTCTTCACATTTCCTTTCCTGTCCTCATCCTCTACATACACTCACATAGCTCGATAGACTAGAGTCTTTTCTTTCTGTCTTTGAGGACCATCGAGCACCATTGCGCCTGGTCATTGGAAAAACTCAGCCTCGCGTTGGGGGGTCGTTTCGCACGCGCACCGCCTCTTCCACCACCCGTTTCTTCGGAGTCGTCTCGCGCCACATCTCGCGTCGCATCGCGCTCCCCATCGCCGTCAGCGGATCAAAGCCCCGACCTTGACACGGCTTCTTTGATCGACGAGATCTCTTTCACCCTCGACCACCTCCACCTTGACGCCATGGCCAACGACGACGATACGCCTTCCTCCCCGCCGGTCGCCACCCTCTCGCCTGAGACGCTGGCCGTGATCGCGGCCATTACTGCTGCCTTGAGGCCGCCAGGACTCAGCCTCCAGCACCGCCTGCGCCACCCGTTGTTCCGCCTTTCACGGGTGCTGGTGCGACGTCGGAATTTGGAGGTAAGTCGCTGCCCGCGCTCTTTCCCTCCATCGAGTCCAAGATTATCTTGGATATCGTCTCGCACGCATTCACGCCACTGGACCTGCCGCGCCTGCTGTCGCCCCTTGCCGCTCGCCAGGATTACGTCGCACCGCCTTCGTCTGCCCCCGCCACCGAGCATTCCCTCGCGCTCAAACATTTCCCTTCCTTTCACTCCCTCCTTCGTCCTCTGCTCAAGTACTTTGAAGTGCTTGCTGCTTTTGCCGCATCTTCTGGGAAGCCGTGGGAGGTCTTCGCGATCACGCGCTCCCTCTCGGACTATGTTTCACACCTCACCGAACTCCACAGCAATACAAATGGTCCGCCGTTGTGATCTACCACGTCGAGTTCCACAGCACTCGTCTCTGGGACATGAAGGCTGGCGATTATTCGGGCTGGGCTCGCCCCGACCATGGTCTGCTTTCGCGCATGGTTTACGCCCACCCCCTCCCTGCTCCCTCGGCGTCCAGCGCGTCGTCTTCCAAAGCCACTTCCACCAAGCTGAAGAAGGCCTCGTCGCTGCCCGTTGAGCAACAGATATGCTATGACTGGAACACCGGGATATGCAAGTCTTCACCTTGCCCTGCGAAGCGCCGCCACGTCTGCCGCACATGCGAGGGTGACCACCAGAGCTCTGCCTGCCTGAAGAAGACCTAGGTCTTCGGCAAGAGCGAGCCGTCGAGCTCGCGCCCCACGCTGCTCGGCTCGCTCGCTCGGGCCAGCAGTCCTCAGTTTCTCCTCCTGTCCCTGCACCTTCGTCTCAGCCCCCCTCCCCCCGTTCCAGTCCCGTCTTCCTCATCACTATCTCTTCCCTCCCCTCGCACTGCCGCCACCCGCGTCCTAATACCTCCCCACGCTGTAATTCACCCCTTCCTCCTAATCACGGCCACCCGCCTATCTCTTCCTCTCTCAATCGACGCGCTTGGGATTTCTATTTAGAGGAGTATCCCGACCGCACATTTGTATCATCTTTACTCCAAATATTGATTTCGGTTGCAACATTGGATTTTCGGGCCCAGAATCTGTTCAACCAGTCAAGAATCTCAAGTCTGCGTCAGTGCACCGTCAATTCCTTTCCGACGCGCTGGCTACGCTCATCGCGAAGGGTGCTGCTGCTGGTCCCTTCCCATCCCCACCTCTCCCCGAACTCCGTTGTTCACCTCTTGGTGTCGTTGAGCGTAAGCGCAAGCCTGGCAAGCTTCGCATGATCAACCACCTTTCCTGGCCGCGTGGCACCTCCGTCAACGACGGAATCCCTGACGTTGAAGCTCAGATATCTTATGATATGTTTGAGCGCGCCGTCTCTGACCTTCGCCTTTCCGGCCGAGGTTCCTTGATGGTCAAGTTGGACCTCAAAGATGCGTTTCGCCACGTCCCAATTCGGGTTGCGGACCATCACCATATGGGCATGTTCTGGAACGGCGAGTTTTATTACGCCATTGTTCTCATGTTCGGCCTGCGTTCTGCTCCGTACATCTTCAACCTTTTCTCTGAAGCTCTGCACTGGATTATCTCCCGTCATATCCCTTCTCGTCTTCGCCACTATCTTGATGATTTCTGGTTAGTTTTCCGACCGGAAACTGACCCCACTATTGCGCGTGCAGCGGTGGAATGGATCCTTGCTCTTGGGGAAGAGTTAGGTCTCCATTTCCAGGAAGAGAAGACTTTCTGGCCTTCAACGCTCCTCGATTTCCTTGGTCTCGACCTGGACTCGGACGCCATGGAAGCACGTTTGCCGGAGGACAAACTTGCCTACCTCCGTGAGTTGCTAGACGCATGGAGCCGCAAGCACACCTGTTCCTTGAGGGAGGTTCAGGAGCTCGTGGCTTTCTGCAGTTCAGCTCTCAGGTCATCCCACACTCACGCGCTTTCATTCGCCGCTTGATCGATTTTTTTTCCTCCAAATTTTCCTCCCCCTTCTCGCGCTTATACATCCCATCTGGCGCGCGCTCCGATCTCGGTTGGTGGTCAACTCTGAGTGCCCACTGGAACGGCGTCCAAATCATCAACTCCGACCGCCCTACAATTTATGTCGAGGACCGACGCAAGTGGGCGCAAAGGGCTCGGCGGTGTTTGGCAAGACTTCTGGTTTGCCTCGCGTTGCCCTCGGCGTTTCCGTGATCGCGACATTCAATTCAAGGAGATCTACGCAATTCTACAAGCAATTTTGCGGTGGGGTGACACATGGTTTGGCACCCATGTTGTCTTCCGATGCGATAATCAGGCGGTGGTCCAGTGGCTGAGTTCGGACACGGCACGCTCAGCTCCAGGCATGAGTGTCTTGAGGCAGATCCATTCTGCTCGCTTCCGTTCTCCATTTCACTTTTTCTGCGGTTGTGGATCCCGACGTCAGAGAATGCGCTCGCTGACGCCGCTTCTCGTTTTCAGTACAGCCGCCTGTTCCAGCTGGCTCCACAGCTCTGCCGGACATCCTCAACTCCGCAGTCCCGGATCATTGGTATACGACACATGCTCACCTCCCTCGAGAAGTCGCATTTTCCTCTGGCACGGGCTCGCTTCCTCCACCCGGGACACTTACTCATCTGCCCAACGATCCTTTCTCAACTTCGTTCGGCTCAATCCCCAATACAGCCCTGCCCCTGGACAACTTCTCCCCGCGACAGAGCTCGGTCTCATGGCCTGGTCCGCTCACCTTGCCAGCAAGGAACGGCCCATCCTTCACAAAACCATTAAAGGCTACCTCTCCGCCGTTCGTTCCCTCCATGTCGATGCAGGCCTTCCTTTCGAAGTCTGCCACTCCCCAGCATTGCAGCGGGTCATTCGCGGAATCAAGCGCTTTCAAGGGGACCGCAACCGTAAGCCCAAACTCCCATCACTCTCGACATCCTCGTCCGCCTTGGGCTCGTTGCAGGTGACCTGTCCAACATCGACAATTGCCATCTTCGATGCCGCAAAGAATCTGGCCTGGGCTGGATTTTTGAGGTGTGGTGAGTTCACCGTCGCCGATCGCGCGAAGTTCGATGCCGCCGTTCACCTTACACGTGACTGCATTCGGTTCTTCGAGGACGGGGGGTAACGAGTACATGGAGCTCACTATCCCCGCCCTCCAAGACCGAACCGTTCCGTGGCGGTGTGGACGGTCATCATTGCTTCCGCACTAAATTCTCCCTCCACTTGTCCTGTTCGCTCGATGAAACACCTTTTCGCCATCCACCCTCTTCCACCAAATGCCCCGCTATTTGGCAAAGTCGACTCCTCCCCCCCTCAGACGCTCCGAATTCATCCGCACGCTCAAGGCCCCGCATTTCAGACATCGGGCTTGACCAGTCTGGATACTCAGGTCACAGCTTTCGGCGAGGTGCAGCCACGGCTGCTGCAATTGCTGGGTATGCTGACTTTGAGATTCAGCTACTTGGTCGCTGGCGGAGTGATGCGTACAAGCTCTACCTTGATGTGCCCAAAAACCGAGTCTTGAGCTTGTCTGCTCATCTTCATGTGGCCGCTGCTCCTCCTGCAGTCTCTTGAGCCGCTGGCTCTCCGCTGCATTCCTGTGGCTCGAGCGCGGGTCCCTTACGGTCCGAGCGAGAGAGCTCTGGCGACCAATCGAATTCTCGTTTGTCCCCAAACTCTCTCTCCCTCTATCCCACAAGACGAGCAAGGCATAGAAGAGGTGTTTGACGCGCCAAACACGGTCTATGCAGGCGAGACGCATTGACGCGTCGCGTCCTCTTTCCCCTTTTGGTTTCTTTGTCCCTCTACATATATATCGGCTCTTTCACATTTCCTTTCCTTGTCCTCATCCTCTACATACACTCACATAGCTCGATAGGTATTCTCGTCGTCCTCATCCTCTACATACACTCACATAGCTCGATAGACTAGAGTCTTTTTCTTTCTCCCAACCCTTACCGCTTTCCCTGTTCTGTTGTTTCTGCTTTCGCCGATGCCGGCTCGAGCGCGGTCCCTTACGGTCCGAGCGAGAGAGCTCTGGCGACCAATCGAATTCTCGTTTGTCCCCAAACTCTCTCTCCCTCTATCCCACAAGACGAGCAAGGCATAGATCAGGGAAGGTGGCGGAGTGGATACAGCCGTCGATACATATCTGTTCCGGGAAGATGGTGTCTAGAGGTGGTGTGAATTGTCGGGGTTGGAGCAGCGTGGGTTTGTGGAGTACAGGGTGAGAGAGAGGACCGAGAGGATGGTGGAGGTAAACTGAGTAAGCGTGTGTAACTTTGTCGGATCAACGATTAACCGTTCTTTAAGCAAATGGCTCTCGGCTGTGCTATTTCCCCATATAACCATGCTCCTTTTGTTCCCCCTCTGCTCTTCGTCTCTGTTGAACACCTTCCATCTTTGATTTTCCAGGCTTTGCCGACATTGCCCCTTCATTTCAGTCGCCAGCTGACTCACACACAGTCCCTTTCTTGACACTGTCGCAGGTCCGCACAGTTGCTACTGCCTCCGGCGCAGCCTGATTCCTGTCTTCACCGGCTTGGCTCTTCCGCACACCTTTCCGTCCTCAAATCTGCCTCCACATCTCAAAATGTCTCAAATAATTATTTCTATGTCTAATGCCTCAACACTTCTGAAAAATGCAGCCGGAGACCCTCAAGTTCCGCAACTTCATTTCAACTGTGCTACAATTTCTCAGTTTTTTATACTGGCACCGGTTATTAACCCTTCTTCAAGTTTAATGATTACCTCGGCGATTTTGTATCTCTTTGGGCACATCCCCATCTAATCTATCCCCATTCTTTTTGGCTCTCTCTCGTCCTTCTTTCTCAAGTTCTTGCCGTCAAATCCACTCTGCGCAGTTGAATTTTATGCCCTGTGGCTCAACAGCTGATCAAAGCGCAAGCCTTTCTTCACAGAATGCTGTTCTTCGCAGCAGCTGTCGCCTACGGCGCAGCTCCAAGATTATCGAGCCGGCAGGCCACGTAGTCTCTCCGCAAGATATAAGGAGGCAGAATTTCCTATCCGTTAGGCTAACCCACTTCTCTCGCTCCCGCGGCGCTCAATCTACTACCCTCAAATCAAGACCGCACTACAATCATTCTTTCTGGGATTCGAAGCTCCTGTGCCCAAGTTCTGGTGCTCTCTATTCTCATGACTGCACTGTTGATTCCGTCGTAATCTGCATCGTCTCTTAATCCTCAATAAATTTGTTTCCTGATCAAAGATTCTCCCTCCCCCTGATGCTGCTATGACTTCTCTAGGGGCTGGCGAGGATCAATCACATTTAGCCCTTCAAATTTACTTGGTCTGGAATACTTTTTCGATGGCTGAAGTGCTCAACGGTCGTAATCATCAATTACCAATCAAGTTCTTCGATATGACTGTCCCTCAATATATTTGTCGTGGTCCTCAAATGCAGGGCACCGTTTCTCTTGGTTCCCGATCGACCAGAATCTCGATGTTCTTTGTTCAGGTCTGCTTACCCTCTGTTTCTTCAGATGTTCTTCCTCGGCAGCGGTTTAATTATACAATTCGCTGAACACCGGAAAAATCTCGCGTGAGTTCGTTCCCTTTGATATCTCTCGCCCAACCCTGATTGTTTACACATCGACTGTTTATCTCCCCAACATGTACTACCGTGTTGTATTTGTTATGAAGAAATTCCTCTGTCATCTACCACACCTTCCGGAGCGAAGCGGAGGCAAGTCTTGTACAAATGATTGACGTTGATTGACAGAGATCTGCAGTTCACACGGCAAGCGCGCTACCATGCGCGTCAACGGTGGGTATTGAAGGATCGAAATAATGGTGCAATGGGGGGCTCTAGAGGTAGTGGCCTGTCTTTAAGAGACTGGACGTCGTGGTGGAGTTCTGCGCATTGAGAAAGAAGGGCCCGGGTCCATGCCAAGCAATTGGTTTTTTTACAGTTTTGGATTTACGGCCAGAACCTTTGCGGAAACCCCCATGAGTTCCCTTGATTTTTCTTCCCAGTGGAACTAGTGGGAGTGCTGTTCTTGTCGTTATCCATGGAAGCGGACGGGGAGAAGGGCGGGAATTGGTGATATATTCTCCGATGTGTTGTGTCAGAAAACAAGAATCTGTGACAGAAAGTGTCAACAGGACCGGAACGTAAGGGCTGGGGCCGGAGCTAGGTTCCAAATGTAAAATTCCGGGTAGGAAACCAAAACACTCTGCGCGAAGCACAAGTGTGACGTCTGCGCGAAGCACGGCGTTAACCAGAGCGAATCTAGCTAATTTTGGGCTTGAAGAAGGGTCCTGGGAGGTACGAGAGGTACGAGATATGTGGGGAGCTGATTGGAATTGAAATAAGACGTATTTTGACGCGAATTGAAGCTCTGACGAAGGCCCGAGTGGCGGTAAGAGGCAAGCAATGAGGTGATGCCATTTACAGCACCAACAAATTTATATAATCCATCAGTCATCGTTCTCAAAGGCTGCCGCGGCTGCACTACAAATTAAAAATGAGTATTCTAAAGCAATCCAAAAATCTATCTAAGAATGACAAATTAAAAATGAGTAAGTATTCTAAAGCAATCCAAAAATCTATCTAAGAATACGTTCTCGCTCGCAGCTCGGAGATGTCGAAGAGATACTTCTTCCGGGGCTTTGCTTTGACAGTAGTTACGGACCAGACAGATCAGAGATCTGTCAGACTCTGATCTGTCAGATCACACCTCCGGATCGTTCGCATCACAGCCATCAGTCATGTGGGGTGCCTAAGTACTTAAGCCTCCCCTGGCACCTTTCATGAGCCCCCTATAACAGTCATATGGACGCCATCTGTGCGGACGTGCGGGGCCCTTCGAGCGCATCCACGTGATCGCAGAGCATGGTGTTCGCGAAGCGCTTCGCGATGAGGATGAAGAGCCACCTCTGCGTAACCCCAAGTATGTTCCATACCATTGCTAGTCACCATCTAACCGAATTCAGGGAACAAAAGCTCTATGATCGTCTGAATGAAAGCTGGCACATTATTACCGCGACGATTCCTGGCTTTCGTGAAGAGATGATTCAGTTGGGTGGGAACCGAAAGCTCCGCAGGAAGGTTTGTCAAGAGGTGAGCTTATCTATGTTCGTTCGAGTATGCCCCAACGCATCTGCTGACGTACTGCTCCAGATCCAGGCCGGTGTCGACGCCGCTCGCGGAGATGATACAAGCAAGATGAAGACTTCCGCTATTGATTGGCTGATGAAGATCCAAGATCCGTCGGTGCCGATTCCTGGGGCCGGATGATAGTTCAACAGTCGAACGAAAGTTACGAAACCAACCCGAACCACACCATTGATTCTCATATTCTTGGCCCGCGCTCAAGGACGAGTCTGTGCCGCAGCAGCAGTGCCAAAGCTGACCCGCTCGAGCTGGAGA
The DNA here is from genome assembly GCA_029378375.1 of Mycena olivaceomarginata. NCBI lineage: Eukaryota > Fungi > Basidiomycota > Agaricomycetes > Agaricales > Mycenaceae > Mycena > Mycena olivaceomarginata. Next base: position 66,917 of record JARKIC010001782.1, on the reverse strand, counting down.
ACCCCGTCGCGCCCTCCTCGCGTCCTTCCTCGCTCAACCTCAGCGCCCCTCTCATCAGATTCTCCCCGCACGCCGTCTCGCAGCTACAGTCTCAAAATCAAGCGCAATCACAAACGACCTCGCTCGACCGGAGCTTGCTCGCCATGCTTCCGTTGCTGCCATCTTCCGAGGGGATTGATGCTGCAGCGCCCTCGGCGCCTATGGGTGCATCGAGCAGGGACGAGCTGCGGCTGCTCGTGACGCACGGTGCTCAATGCCCGGGTTGATTCGGTGTTTTCGACGTGGTGAGTCGCCCATTCTATTCGGGGGTAACCATTAGATCACGCTAATGAACTACCAGGACCTGCCTCGTCGGCGACCCTGTCCTCTCAAAGCTCTCGTCGCCGTGCTCGCCATCTCCCTCTTCCTCAACGCATACCTCATCTGCGGTCCCGCGTACGCGTCGTCACAGACCCCCGTGGGTGGTGCCGTCCAATCCTCACCGGCGGCGCCATGACCTGCAGGCCCGCCATCGACTTCCCCTCGATCGTCGAGGCGGCACGCGCGCGTGCGTGGATCGCGAGCCCCGAGGGTCACGGGGCGCTCAAGAGCGTGTTCGAGAGCACGTCATGCTTCGTGAAACTTACGGGACTGAAGACCGCAATGGCGGGGGCGGATCACTGCATTCAGACCGTTCCTCGGCGCAGTTTGCCGAGCTGCACCGCCATGACGCACGCTGAGCCGAGGTGCCGCGACAGAGTCTGCCGTGATGATCGCGGCAGACCTACGACGCGCTATACCGCCATGAGCCGAGACGACGTCGGCAGACTACACCGCGCTTTGGGTCCCACCTCCGACCGATCTCGGCAAACCCTGCCTACCTTTGCTGGACTTCCCCTGCCCTGTATCCCCGGCCTTAATATGCTCATTGGAGCACCTGGGAATATTCCCGCCGATCACGAATGTTTCTGGCAATTTGATTGATCTGCTAGCGCTTAGCTTTGATGGGTGAGTGCGCACGGCCGGATCATGTTCAACGGCCACTCACGCGAATTCAGCACTATACCAGCAGGTACATCAGTGGTAGAACACTTCAAAAGACTCGTAGTGCAGTGGAGATGGAAGATGTTCCTGAGAAACAATGAGAAAGGAAGTGTCGGCTGTATCGGCTAGATCGGCCGATGATGTGACAGTGTGATGTCATTCGGCTGGCAGGACACAGGACCTGTCTACAGTGGTGAGTATTTCGACAATTTGAATACCAACTGTAGCCCTAGAAATGGATTTCGGTAGAGATCCAACATGTCGGCAGACCGCGGCGGACTATGTCCGCCCTCGGATCAGTCGCGCTCGGCCGCGACGCCTCTGGCGCACCCTGGGCCGCGGAGGGGTCTGAATGCAGTGGATGCTGTCCGTGCGGTTTGCGATGGCGATGGGCGACGCGATGGGGATGAACATGATCTCGAAGGGCACGGAGCTCACGCTCGAGGTGATGCAGAATGAGTTCCCCGAGATGGTGGTGCTTCCACTGAGCGGGAGCTACTGCACAGGCAAGTTCCCAGCCGACGTCGTACTCACCGCACCTGGTTCCTCAGAAGGAGATGGGTGTGACTTGAGCGAATGGGGAGCGCTACCACGCAATCCTCGAAGCAATCGTGAATGTTATTCGAATAAAATACATGTTAGTAGGCAGAAATTAATGGAAGCAATTATGGTATATGACCGAGATAGTGAATGAACTGCAATTTGGATACTCGGGACGGCAGATGGCTGCCGACGAGGGACGAAGAGGCCACGGGCTGGGCAGGCGCATGACGGGGGCGAGGCGGTGGTACTTTCGCTGCAGCCGTGGTGTGCTTCTTGCGAAGGCCAATTTCGTTGGCAACACTCTGATGGACGATGCGCTGAAAGTCCATTGGCATCGAATTGACACGATATGGCTGGACAAGCACGGCATCCCACATCTGGGCAGTATTGAGAACGAGGTCGTGCAGATTCTGAGTGTGCGCTATGCACACGATGGTCTGCGCGGTCTTGATACATTCTTGGTACACGGGGATGGAAGCCGTGGCCGCGGAATGATTATCCATGCAATTGTGCTGCACATTCACGGTGCAAAGTAGGTCCTTAGACCACATAAGTAACTTTGCTCAGACCTCGCACTGGAGGCTCACCTCGGTAGAATGCAACGACCACTCTCCTGCCAGCTGCACCGAGGGCATCCCATAACGTTCTTGGGCATGATCAATGATGGTTTTTTGGAGGACGACGCCATCGGGCTTCGAGGTAAAGTCCGCAATGGAACCAACCTGTTGGATGAGTTCTTCGACACGGGCTACAAAAGTTTCTCCCGGCCGGTGCGGGTGTTTGTCAATCACAAAACTGTGGGGGACGCATGAGTCCCCATTCAAAAGGAAGAGCTGTTTGTTGGTTTTGAAAAGACCCGGTTTTGTTGACCAGGAAAGGATGTGTTGACCGGTGAGCATTTGATTACAGCAATTGGCAGTACCGAAGGCGCGGATCAAAAACTTTTTGTTTTGGGATGTTTTCAAAGAATCTCCAATATCTCAGCAAGTCCTGCACCGATCCACATGAAACCTGGATAGAAATACTCACCTAATCCATGCAGAATCAATGATAGAAAGAAAGTTTTAAGGATATTGTATATTCAGTGACATCAGTTTAAAGAGCCATTTTGTGGATGACTGCAGTTTACAGGCATCTAGACACATCCAAATGATGTGGATTTTTGTCAGGTAGGAATTTGATACATTTTGGAAGATGTGATAGAGTCAGATTTGCAAAGAGTTCAGTAGTACATTCAAATATCTTAATATTTTCTGATTGCGGTGTATTGCCATTGTCCTGATGTCATTGCAAGCACGATAAACTAGGATATTGAAGATTGCAACTGTATCAAAACTTTCAGAATGCATAAAATTCTTCCCTCGCAGAAATCTAGGTCATTTGAACATGCCTAGATGCCGGTAGACTGAATTGATCCCAAAAATCACCCCCAGACCCGGCTCACTAACTATAGAATAATTTTGGGACCTTTTCTCTATCACTGATTGCGTACGGATTACCCTGAATTATCTAGCTATGTCTCATCTTAATCCGTGCAGAACTCATCGAGATACAGGCAAATCAATCGCAGGGATCAGAAAATGCCCAAAACAGCATTTTCTGATTCGCGCCTTCGGTACTGCCATCTGCTGTAATCGGCCGAGGCGTGGTTTTGTCGGTAAAGAGAGATTCCTGCCCCATTATAATCCATTCAGTTCAAATGTGGAGAAAACACAGTATGCATACCTGCTGCAGGTTCTCTCTTTTTGTCGAGTCCAAGGTAATGTGTCACAGTGCTACGTCCCGAAACAAGGTTCTTGGGGCCATCACCGGTGGTCTTCCATGCGGATTTGTTGCAAATAAAGGTGGATTCAGCTGGCTGTGGCCGTGGCTGCTGCCCTGAGGAGTGTCAACAGAAATGTTGCCAGCTGGTGTGCTTGGGATGAATAATCTGCCGCTGAGTAGATGGTGGATGTGATTGCCTTGTGCAAATGCATGCGCTATATCACGAGAGGGTGCGTGACGATTGGAGTGCATGCTTTTAGCGTGGATGATTGCATTAAAAGATTCAAAGGCCTCAGTCGCAAACAAAATGGCGGTGGTAGGGTGTGTACCAAACCACACATGAAAACACCAGTTTTTATTTCATTTTGAACCTATTAGTGGGCAGAAGTGAGGCATTCGATTACGAGCGTACACCCTCCCTGGGGTGGTAGGCTACACTATTGATGGCGGAAAGTCAGTATAACAAATCAACTATAAAGGATTGAGTAGACTTGACAAGGGAGCCCAAAAGACTGCTGCGGCTTGACTATGATATTCTACACTGAGCTATAGACGGTGGTGGTAAACCATTATCTTATGTGCTGGGGGTGAAACATCAGGGAACTACTCAGAACTATTGACTTGTCGCTTCAATGGCCTCTGAATAGTCTGATGACTATTAAAGAAAGATATACAAAGTCAGAATTGGTACAACCACATTAGGGCCGGCTGAGATATCACGCTGCCAAGTACCGGTTAAGATATCGCGCCGCTTGATTTTGGGTGGAAGTCCAACTGATTAGATTGCATTGAAGGCATGTTACTGAGTTAACCATCACTATTTTTACTCAGGCAGATCTGGCCGCTACAAAGATGCGATCCTTGCATCAAGGCTGACTGATATGAATCATGAGGATCGACACTACAGAATAGCACTGCACAATATTTCACTGGCCACTATACTAGTTCAGACATTGTCGCGCTACTAGATATTTTCAAGCCGCTTGATATTTATTATGAGTTCCACTGGGCTTGTGAAGTGCGGAACTGATTCAGAAGTTGAATAGGACTTGACTGAGACGGACTTGATCAGTCAGAAAGATGGAAACCAAGACAACTAAGCATGACTTATGGCGTGCTAGAGAAATACATTGGAAGGCTGCCGTATTGTGGAGGCAGTCAACACTATGTTACATTCTATTCCTGTTACGTATCTGTCCTCACATTGATTGTGACTCTGTACTATACTGATAGCATCTTCTCTTCTTGGTCTTGACCACCATGTACCTCTTTTCTAGTGGCTGCTCTTGAATGACCACACTATTGTTCTGTCATTCTTGGCTTCTCTTAGTTTTGTCTGGCCGACCAAGATACAAATCAGAATGTAAGATAAGGACTCAACAACAGCAATGTAAAAGGTAGGATGTTGAAGAGTGGTATAGGTGATCATTGAGGAGGGATGTGGGCGAGTCAATGATAAGGAAATCTGAAGGCCAAATGAGCATGAGTAAAAAGGCAACAAGATTGAGGCCAATGATGTTTAGTCAGTGGTAGCGGTGAAGGTACAATGCAGGATTGCAAGGAGCAATGAGGACTGAGGCATTGGTGTGCTAAGCCAAGGCTGAAGGGGATCGGCAGGAGCAATACGATGAGGACGGCATGAACAGCAGTGCAGTGCGATAGCACAGAACAGTGGTGATGTGATGCAGACAGCAAAGGCTGAACCAATCCACGATGGGAGAGGTTGGACGGTGCAGAGGAATGTAGTAAGGTTGAAGCAGCAGCCTTACATACATGTGGACTAGCCCCGGTAGCATGTCATAATACCCATGATTAAGAATGCCTTCTACACCATTGGCCATTCACTACTTGGGCTCCCACCCTTTACTGTTCCTATTCATTCCATCTATTTCCTTTACTTCTCTCTCAAATGTATAAAAGCCAGTTGTGTACTCTGTATTAGCCAGTAAACTATCCCCCAGATATATGGGCAATATAGTAGACTCTAGATTTGTGAAAAGCAATCAGATTGATTTGAAGACACACAGAAAAGATCAAAAGATACAGGACATCGAAAAGACTACCACTGCATTGATATAAGAGCCCCCCGTTCAACCTACTTCAACTTGTCTCCTGTAGCAGTGCTTTAGGCCTCCAGGATTAAAGACTTGCTAAGTAGAAGTGAGAGCACTGCCTTCAGTGTAACCGTTGACAGACCTGGTATTGGGGCACCCGGGCATTTATTCAAATCTGCTCGAGTTGCAACATACTATAATGTGTTACACTACATTACGACGTCATCTCACAAGGGCTAATGCTGGCCTGAGCAGTTAGCTAAAAGGGATATAATGTGTCTCGAACCATTAGAAAGGCGCTGGACAACGATCCTGGCAAAGGGTTGACATGAGAAGTCGCTAATGGAGCAATCGCGGAAAGTGCCTTACCATCCTGGAAACGGATTGGGGCTACTGCACATCCCTGACTCAGGGCGTATTACGAGGGATTATCCTTCTGAACCAGAGTGATCATTGTTGGGCATCATCTGACGTCTTCAGAACTGCCAAGAGAAGGCTGGACTTGGTCGATCCACTGATTGACTAAGAAACCATACTCGGGTACTGGGAAGCGGCGGCTATCACGGTTTTCAGACAAATCACTTAAACGGGTCAAAGCGGGACCAGTTGAAGCGAATGGTTACCAAGGAGGGTAACGGTGGGCTGACGAGGAAGTCGGCTAAAAGTTAACATATCAACAATATCCCATCACGATCATGCTAAGCGATTTAGATCTTGACTCATCGTTAAGCTCGGCTCTTTGATGTTCCTTATAAATCTCTCTCAATTTTACTAATCGTTTGATATCTAACAGGAGTTCATTGGCTAGCTGCCATACCACTAGTCATATACCCTAAACCCTGCCGCACATTTGTATCTGTCTTGTTTATATTTAGAATCCTGTAAAGTATTTAAGTGGATGGTTATGGGAGGAACACCAGTGAATCTCACCCCACCTGTTGGATGTGAAGTTACTAGACTTCACGCTTAACCGGTCGAGTAGGCATTCGTTCAGAGACAGAAGCTATACCAAGTTTCGTTTGTTTTCCCTCTTTGAATATTATCTGTGTTGGATTTGGATCTTTATAAACAGCACGTGGACATATTGGATAAATGGAACGGACAGGTGGAATATAAGGAAACGGATCGGACTTGACAATTGGTTGTAATCTCAAAAGGATTAACAATCGCAGATACTATTGGAATCGGGATTCATAAAGAATCACTTGCGCTACGCATCGGAGTACTATCTCCAAACCTAGACCCACATCATTACAAACCGTTGAACATAAAATCTCGTCTGTCTATCCGCGATTGTGCCTAGAACGGATTCGAGCAGTTTATCTATACGACTTGTAGACCTATAAAGTCTTGCTTCTCAAAGAGAACTAAAGTTCAAATTGCCACAATCTATACTGGATTGGAACCCTGAACTTGCACGAGGACTATAGAGTTTGAGTTGTTGTAGTCACATTATCAAGCTGCGTATTCGTTTACAAGGTTTGGTTTGTGGTTATTTCACCGCTAGCCCCATAGTCACCATTTCAGCGGTGGGAGCCATCTGTCAATGTTAGTGCCAGGGCAGTGTCTGTCAAAGTTTGTTAGAAGGGTGACATCAAGTGCCGAGAATGCCGGATGATGATTGCCTGTGGGCCAGCGAGAAAGATAGCTCGGGAGCCTGACGATCAATGGCAGAGACCTGCTGCGGTGTACTGCATCAGTGGAGATCTGGCAGAGTTTAAAAAGCTTCAGATGGATGGACAGGATTAATTTTATAAAGAAGGAGATGTATTTTTTTTGGCCCAAAGGGGTAACTAACAGCTCATGGGAGAAATTTTGGAGGTAGGCTTTTAGGCTCCTCCCATCAAGGTGGATCTGTTTCGAAAAAAAAAGGAGCAGTTCACATGCTACACAATAGGCAGGCTTTAATTGTCCCCTACTGTATATATTCAAAAATCTTGGAGGGGTCTGAGGGAAGTGGGAACAGAGAAAATTTGGAAATCCAGACCAAATGTAATGGGCATAATTCTAGTAACAGAATAAGGACAAAACAAAACAAAACATGTAGGTATCTGTACTGCTTCCAGAGCTACAATTTTTGGATATAACCGATGAAAACTCAGATTGTGAGTTGATTAAGGGGTTCACCAATGAATTCCACCTGCTCCTCATCTTCAATGTTGGATAAATTGCCAGAAGGGACATCAAGCCTCACCAGATAAGCTATGTTCTCTCTGTGATGGTCCAGACCATTGCTGCCAACATGAGAAAGCCTTTCATCAACACGTTGAACCTCCTTTGCCTGAGATGACCTTTCGAAAAGGGGCCGTGCTGTGTTCCAAAATTCAACCGCTTTCAGCAGGTCTCCATGTCTGTTAGAAATGTCACCCAGTCTGACCATGCATTCTGCCCTGCTGCGATGGACATCCATATAGGTGAACCCCTCAAGGGCAACAGTGAACAAGGTAATAGCAGTGTCCTCATCCTTTTCATGAAGAAATGTGTCTCCAAAGAATTGCAGAGCTTTATAGACTTGAAGGGGCTGCTTACACTTAAGGGAATGTATGAGAAATATGGTTGTCCAGATAGATGTTGATTCATCTGCACTCCAGGAGCTGACATTACCAAATCGTTCAAAGCAGGACAACTTCATTTCACTGTCTTCTGTGGCCAATTTCAAATACCTTTTGGATAGTCTCTTTACTGCTGGCAGATCCTTTTCCCTGATGTATAGATCTGCAAGTGTAGCATCACAATAGATTATCATTGGCTTGAGATTTAAGGTGGTGAATATTGATCTAGCAAGATCAATATTTCTCTGCACATCATATTTTTGAACACCTATTGCCTATTGACACTGCAATTTCAGCCAAATTCAGCAATGCAAAAGCATGCCCATAGGCATATCGGTGAAACAGTGCACTTCTTATATGACTAGGAATAGCTAATTGATAGGTATTGCGAACAAACACCCAAAACAACCAACCACAACCAATCTACCTCCAAAGATCTAAGTGCTTCTCTTTGTGAGTTCGGGTCCGGGCCGTAGTATGCGACCAGCAGGTTTGAACAAACACAAGTTTGATTTATAGGCTTCTAACAACACACTCTACAATGTACTAGCAATATGCAACCGCCAACAACAACACTGCTAGGAACCTAGGGATGGTCCGGGGGTGTGTTTATATGGGGTGGATACAAGATGGCTGGACCGTTAGGTCGAGAACACCAGGGCAGAGTATGTAGGTTTGTGAAAATCCTCGCTAAGGGCAACCCCAAAGACTACTGAGGCTAACAACAAGGGACTTCAATCCTCAAACGGCAAGACTCTCCTTGACCGCCGACCTATTCCTTAACCAAGAACAGGAACCTTTCCGCTTTTATCGGCACTAGCTCACTACAAGCGTCCAGCTAGCGACCCAACACACTACGACAGAGCTTCCGTCTATATTGGGGTGAAGGCGAAGTAACTGACAAGTTATAGCCAAACTAGAGGTGGGGGCACCTAGTCCGTCTTCTTCTTAGTGGGCTCAAGCCAACACACAATCCACCTAGCAAGCGATCCAACACACTACGACAGAGCTTCCGTCTTGTCGGGGTGAAGGCAAAGTCACTAGCGCAAACTGCAGCTGGGTCTCGAAGAGAACACCCTTGTTTTATATGTGGAGGTCTAGGACCAACAACACGAAACCCTCAACTTAGTCACTCGATGTTTCCAGAGTCCACAGTTTACTGATTCCAATATAAAGACTACTACAAGTGAAGTTCGGTGTCAACCTCCACTAGCAGCCTGAGTCCACTAGCACCAGCTTCGTCCAAAGTCTGGGCGTAATGTTCTTAGACCCTAGTCTGTCCTGCGCTCCCTTTTATACTACTAGGTTCGAGTTACATGTGAAAGTGAGCTGAATAATACAATAAGCAATATTAGATGATAAGAAATACGGTCAGCCAATGAGACGACTGCCGTTGGTTTTGGGACTGGTTTGGTATATGCCAGGTCAGCCTCGCTGACCGGCTAGTGTTCAACCGTGGGTATATCAATGAATCCTCAGCCCTCTGTCTATGCCGAGCACCCCTTCTGGACCAACCGGCAATGTAGCCGGTGATCTAGGTCATCTCTACTCTGTCAGAGTGTCGATCTATTACATCTAGGCGACGCAGTGTTGCGACCGACATCAAATGGTCATAGCTCGTTGGCCAGAACGTCGATCCGCCCTCTGGTCATCGGTACAGGCTGTACGATCGTCCCTAGCTCCGTTCCAATAGCCTGCTTGCTATTCCCTTCGCCCTAGCTTCCCAGATCGGGCACTAGCCTCGTGTTGCTGCATCTCTTATGTCGTGGTATGTCTTTGTCAAAGCCCTAGCTGGTCGCTAGTCGGGTTGTTCCGCCTATCGCCGTCTAGTCGCTTATCTAGAGATTAGATAGTACCACCGGTTACCGCGCCGAGCTTCCTAGCTCAAGGCGTAGTCCCCTAGCTGTACTTCCATCGTAGATATCCGTCTGCTAGACCCTCACTAGCTCCGTCCCAAGTCATCTCTGGACTACTAGAGTCTCCTAGGTCATGTCTCATGAATGTATAGGCAGTGGTTTAATCCCTGGTTGTTTGTACACTCAGCTAGCAGCTAGTGCGTTACACTAGTGTAGCCTCGTGCTACAGTCAGCAGTTAGGGCTCGCTCTGACTCTCCTTTATATCACCTAACAAGTGGTCTGCGTACTAGCTGGTATGCTAGTAACAACAGAAGTGCTAGTTGCTTCCCGTTGTATAAATACTGGTCATAGGAAATCGCAAAATTAGCCCTAGATGCCGCGCATTTATGTTACACTGTTTCATCGGTCCTGTAGAGATCTGAAGTATCTTGGTATGAATTTTCCAGGCCTCGCTATATTCTGATGTACACTTGTGGACCTCAGCTTGAGTGGTCATGATGGCAAGATTTGCCTCACTACCAGCCATGCCACAGAGATCAAGGAGACTCTGTGCTCTAATGCTCAAAGAGAGACTCTTTTTGTAGTGATGTCATGAATCGTCTTTTCATTTTACTTCCAGAACCCGAACAACCCGAACAACCCGATCATTGATCAGATCAACTATCTGATCAATCGAACCAGGATACCGTTTTAGGATCCCAAACGGTTATGATCGGTTTCCCGACCTTTGGGTTCCCGATCGCCCCTCTACGTTCATATACCCCTTCATTTACTTCGCATTACTCTTGTCCGTTGTCATTGGACACTGTACTTTAATTTACAAACCCCTAGGGACTTTAGTATATAAGCTGTAGTTATTCTCCTGTACTTTACACTATTCTAGTCTAAACTCCAGGCTTATTCGTTGGAACTCTTCGTGCTTCAGTCGCCCTCGTCATCTCAGAACCTGGAATCTGCTCTGTGCTGACAAAATGTGAGCTACATATTGAACAGTTGCATTTGCATAATTTTCTTTGTCAAGTTCATTGCAAGCCGTACTCAAGCCCGTTTGCCTGTTGGCGGCATGTGACACAGGCATTTCGCCTTGAATACAAGGCCGACCAAGGATCACGTCCAAGCGATGTAAATGTGTCCAGAAATTATTATATAAACCCAGCATGCTCTAGGATCCATTGACCAGAGATAGCTAGGAAACCGGTGAGCGGAATGGATCCACTCCATTTCCACGTTGTCTGCAACTAAAGATAGGATGGCCGTCAATTCATTTAGGGGATAATTGTAGTCCATGGTGCATCGGAAAATGCACCATTGGAGGCACAGCAAGGCTATTGGTTCCATGAGCAATGACAATAACTACCCCGGCACCGCTTGATGTTCCAATCTACCAGCAACTGTGATGGTAGGTCTATGTGCCCGATTGTCTACTCGGAATGGTTTGGTGGGATTTTTGAATTCAATGTTAGGTTGGGACGTTTAAGTATTGGTAGGAAATTTCAGTTTGATTCAACTTTTAACACCTTACACACCGATCCAGTTAGTTTTATATCACTCGGACAAATCATGTTTTGGCGTATCACAAAACAATAACCGCACCAACCAAGAAATTTGATTTGCCAACTGCATTCTACCAAGTAAAGATAGATCTGAATCAGACCAGGGAACTGAGTCAGACAAGCCCGACTTCCAAAGCAAATTGCAGCTGTCTGTCGGGGATGTCACACGTGTAAAGATCGATTGTTGCCCCCAATAATCAAAAGTGTGCGTAAAATCACAAGTCTATAAAGTTGAGAGTTCTTGCATACACTGTGATCCATGAGACTCAGTCTGTAGTATCCATATTATGTAGAATACATGCAAACCCCTTCCATATTTCGGCTGGAGCAAACAGGATTGGCAAACCATCAAACGGGCTTGCAAGCCGAAAATGTTGCTCTCTGGCTAAACTGATACCAAAGAACAACTCAAAAGGCCACAGGCATTACAGCAATTGGCAGTACCTAAGGCGCAAATCAGAAAATTGCCGTTTTGGGCAATTTTCGATTCGCGCGACCGATTTGCCCATAACTCGATGGGATCTTCACTAAATGAGCTGAAACTTGGCTGAATAATTCGGCCTAATTCATACGCTATTAGTGATAGAAAAATATTATTGAAATAAAATTATTTTTCCCCATGTATCATATCAGCTTCTTTCTGACCGTTGAGTCTGGTTACCAAGCTCAAATCTTGTTCAGAGAAGATGAATTCTTGGGAGAGACTACATATAAGTGCATACTGTATTGTCATAGAGCCAAAAGTATCAATATATTTTTAACTAACCTTTCTTCCTCTTCCAAGGGCACTTTTATGCACTTCAAAGAGAATACACTTTATCTCCATGAAATTTGGGTCAAATGAGGAAGGGAAATGACTCAGAGGGTAACAGCACATCTATCTAGAGGTATGCAGGGAAATTCCCACAAAAAACGCGTGTTGTGCATGTGCGTCGCGTCACGTCCATTTTCCGCCACCATCATCAGCTGCTGCGATTTCATCAGTCGTGTCGTCACTGTTGCGACACGCGCCGCTTTCCCTCAGCCACAGGTGGATGGCCAATAAGAAGACCCTTGCAGACACTTGAGAGCGCAGACAGCAACTGGATACTAATTCTCAGCCTGAAACTTGCCTGGAGTCCAGTCCCTCTACTGGCTCGAAGTCTGAGCTGCCCCTGGAATTCCCCACTCCTCCGATTTCCATGGCACCTCCCTCCGACGATGATGACTTCCCCCCGTATGTCGTTGTGCCAGCGTGTACCACTCGGTCCACAAAGCGCAAATTGGCCTTTGATTGTGAGGCATCTGATGGCTATATCGACGCTGCTCCGCCTGCCAGGAAGAAGCCGGGGCCCAAGCCCATGGCTAAAAAGACTTTGGACGCTGAGAATAGCGGGGAAGACAGTGATCCCAAGCCTATCAGAAGGGAGCCTGGCCCCAAACCAAAGAAGAAAGCGAAGGAACCAAAAGCAGTAAAAGCCAAAAGTGCGTCTTTATTCCCTAACTGTTTGTGCCCATGGCTAATTCCATTGTAAAGAAGCTGCTGATTTAGAGGCCCAGAGGTTATCTCTAAAACAATATCTGCCTGGATATGGCCAGGTCTGCTGACACTACTGGCGACTGCAACCTGGAGGAATCATCAGCCACAAGAGAGGGTAAAATAGTCAACTTGATGTGAGGACTTGTACTGGTTCTGGGGTTCTTTGAGCCATGGTTGAATTCAAAACTGGGATAGAAGGGAATGGAGTGGTGGAAGAGAAATAAAGACCCGTGCTGCAACAGTGACGATACGACTGATGAAATCACGGCAGCCGATGATGGTGGCGGAAAATGGATGTGACGCGACATGTTCTAATTAGCATGCACAACACGCGTTTTTGTGGGAATTTCCCTGCATACCTCTAGATAGATGTGCTGTTACCCTCTGAGTCATTTCCCTTCCTCATTTGACCCAAATTTCATGGAGATAAAGTGTATTCTCTTTGAAGTGCATAAAAGTGCCCTCGGAAGAGGAAGAAAGGTCAGTTAAAAATATATTGATACTTTTGGCTCTATGACAATACAGTATGCACTTATATGTAGTCTCTCCCAAGAATTCATCTTCTCTGAACAAGATTTGAGCTCGGTAACTGGACTCAACGGTCAGCAAGAAGCTGATATGATACATGGGGAAAAATAATTTTATTTCGCTAATATTTTTCTATCACTAATAGCGTATGAATTAGGCCGAATTATTCAGCCAAGTTTCAGCTCATTTAGTGAAGATCCCATCGAGTTATGGGCAAATTGGTCGCACGAATTGAAAATTGCCCAAAACAGCAATTTTCTGATTCGCGCATTCGGTACTGCCAATTGCTGTAATCCAATTGAAAAATACAAGGATCCCGTCAAAAAATATCTCAACTATCCCCAAGCCCAACACAAGCCCGTTTGTCTGATGCCATCAGACAAACGGACTTGTGTTCAACTTGTAAGTCAATATCAACAAGATTTTCAAGCCTATGCAATGGAATTCTGTATCAGATCTATTTGAATCATCTGGGGAATTAAGGTTAAATGGTATTTTAGGCTCCTGAAGCTCATTCTTAACTGAACATTATTGCGGCCACGATCAAGCCCAAGCCCGTTTGTCTGATGGCATCAAAAAGTCGGGCTTGTGCGTCGGTAATCTCAGCAGTTCATCGCCTATACCCGAGCAGCCTCTAAATCATCTATGGAATGGCCATGTAATATTCCCAGTGCTCAAAGATGCCCGAGATGGGGTTTGGAAGCCGTGAGTGCAATATGCTCAGCATTCAGTCCCTTTTTTCTCCTCCGAAATGGGCCATGGCTTAGGCTTAAAGATGGCGCACAGATATCTGTGCGACATGAATGAGAAATTGGGATTATAGTAGAACAGTTTTCATTTTACTTCACAGTCCATTCCAGTTGTTGTTTAGGGTACTGGGAATATGTCCCATGTTCAATGATTCACATAGTGCTTCATGCAAATCCGGATGCTGTGACAAACTTAAAACATTTGCCTAGTTTTATTTGAGGATTTGAACTGAAATAATGTTCTGTACGCGCACAAGTGACATGTTTTGCAGTTGCTTGAATTATTGCTATTTTAGGGTACACTGAAAATCGGCGCGAGATGGCTGTAAACTGTCAGGGGAACCCCTGCTGTAGCCCCTGTTTTCCCCCATCCCCACCTCCACTCCTCCCCTTCTCAGCTTGACCCCCAACGCTCACCATGGCACATAGCCTGTGATCAGGCCCGAGACTATTGCTAGGCACTTCGTCACCTATGATGTCATGGTGCATTGGAACTAGTTCTCAATGCACCAGTGCATCATACCCCGTGATCTGTGGCTGTGGGAGGTGACCTCACACAGCCACCTCCCACGGTCTCCCATCACATCCATCATTTGTTGATCAGTCTGGACACGTGCTACTGGCTAGTTTAGTTTTTAAAGCTGCGCCTAGCGTGGGAATCCTCATCCTTTCTTCTCTTTGGATTCCCCCGCTAGGTGCGTAGTATTTCCGCTCCTGTATTCTAGTACCTATATTTATACTTTGGATTCCCCCGCTAGTTCCTGTGCCCTGCACCGAGCTTAAGGTTGCCCTTACAGCAGAAGAAAGGATCCAAGGGATCAACTGGTCAAGATTGGGAAGTTTGGTGCAGGTATGGATTCGGACCACTACTCTAGTGCTCCATCCTCCCCCACTTCAAATCTCGACCCCTCCGTTCTGATGGACCAGCAACCTGCCCCCCACTCTGTGCAACCCGAGATCCCGAGTGTTCACACTCCGGATCCGGCTTCCGGAGTCATGGACCGGCTTGCCACTGTTGAAGGCTCTCTTGATGCCATCCAAAGTGCGCTCAGCCAGCTATTGCTGGGCACCCAAAATCCGCCGCCTGCCCCCGCCCCTGCCGCTCCGGCTCCGGCGCTGGGTCCAGATTTCTCGGCCCCCCACCCAGCTCAAAAAACGGTCCTCCGGCCGAACCCTCCGGCTGTTTTTGACGGCGACCGGACGCAAGGGAAGACATTCCTCTACTCCGTCCTCACCTACTACAAGCTGGTTCCGGAAGCTTTCATGGCGGACGGGTTTGTCTCCCAGGAAAAACTCGTCCGGTTCGCCATGTCCTTCATGTCGAAGGGCGCAGCCGCTCGATGGGCAGAACGGCATGCTTCGGCCGACCCGTTCCCGTTCCCCACCTGGACTCGGTTTGAGGCCGAATTCCGCCTCCGGTTTGTGGAAGAGAACGAGCAGGACCAGGCCCTCACCAAGCTTGAGTCCCGCTCGTATTTCCAGGGCTCCCGCGACATCTACCGGTACACGGATGACTTTGAGGAACTAGCCATAACGGCCGGTTACTCAGACGCTCTCGTCCGGGTCACCAAGTATCGCTCCGGCCTCGACCCGAAGATCAACGTCGCGATTACGACGTCTGGGACCGCCCCTGACCTCACCGACTACGATGGCTGGTGTGCGCGCGCTTTCCGGCAATATGAAGCCTTTGCCCGCGCCCCGGCTGGGAATGCCCCAATCCGGCCCGCGGCCCGCCTTACCTCGGCCGTACACAGCGGGATTATTCCCAGTCCCCCCGCCCGCACGTGCTACGGTCTCGTTCGCCCTGGCTCCAGTGCCCACACTCCCGACGGTCGTTCCAATGGACATGGACCGGACCCGGGCACGCACTTCCCCACGCACCTGTTTCCGATGTGGGATAGCCGGGCACCTCGCCCGTGAGTGCCCCACTGTATCCGACGTCCGCCATGCAGACGTTCTTGACGAGGTCGTCCGTCAGCTTGGCGATGATCTTCTCGAGGAGCTGTTCGCCCGGCTCGCCACCACCGCCTCGCTTCCGGACGAGTCGGCTAGTGAGGACACGGACCCGGCGGCCGAGTGAGCGGTGCGCCCTCGGTCGCGTCCCCTAATCGCTACGCCCTCCTGTATTCAGATAATGACAATACATTTGATTCAGAGGTAGTAGTGAGAGGCGCACCCCCTGTCCCAGTCTCCGTCCGAGTGACGGAGGCTCTTCCTTCCGTCCTGGAGACGGAAACCCGCACTGCCCCCGAGCCGGGAACGAGCGCAGTGACGGAGGCCCCTGTCCCCGAGCCGGGAACGAGGACAGGCTCACTTCGGCGTGTTCATCGCCCGAAGTGGGAACGGCGACTTCCCCGGCAGTACGTCATCGACTCTGTCGAAGGACGAAACTCCCTGCACATCCCGTTGGACCTGCAGTCTGTCGAGACCGCTGCCCGGATGTCGGTGAAGGCTCTGGTCGACTGTGGGGCGACTGGAGACTTCATTGACTCAGAGTACGTCATCTCTCGCAAGTGTTTTGATCAGGTTTTGGCTGAATGCTGTTTCTGAGGATATGGGTTTGAGAACAACTTTGGTTCCATATAGTGGTTATGGTTCAAAACACCATCTGGCCAGAACTTCACCACAACACTTCAAATAAAGCTCAATCTGAGCCATCTACACTGTCTCTTCCTATTCCCTGTGTATATTTTACACTGACTGTCAGGGGAACCCCCCCCCTCTGGCCACTTCGTCTTGGAGCAAATCCATGGCCTTTTAAACACAATTTTTCATGATGAATGGTAAGGAGACCGACCAGGCTCCAAGGTAGAAAACTGCAGAATAGAGAGCTTGAGCCCAAGCGGCATGCCGCTTTTTAGGTTGTGCAAAAAGCCGCATGCCACTTTTTTCTTTTTTGCCTCTAAAGGGCATTAACAAGGTGCAATAGCATCAGGGTGTGTGAATTTGAGGTGCACACAAAAGTTGTAAAAAAGCGGCATGCCGCTTGGGCTCAAGCTCTCTAATATAGGTCATGAAATGTACATTGAAATTCAGGATGGCTGTTGTGACAAAACATCATGAAACTTGAAATTCAACATAAAAGTGCTGAAATTTATGATGAATATTTCTCATAGTGCCAGGGGAAATACAGTCAGGAATTATTTATATTGCTGCACCATCCCAAATGGTTTCAATCAGTTCTGTGACCATTGGGTTACTGATTGACTCCTCTACACTCATATACCCCTTCATGAGTTTTGCACCAAGCCACTCGGAGCCATCCAGTGGCTATTTTGGCATGCAGTATCTGGTGGCTACACCAGCCACAACGTCATCCAGTAACTCCACTGGTGGCTAAAAATATGATTGCTGTGTTATTTTAGCCACCATGACCGCATGCCTGATGAGCCAGCTCAGAGCCACCTGGTGGCTTCTGGTGGCTCAGCACAAAGCCTCTATTTACCTCGCATTTATCTTGTCTGTTGTCCTTGGACATCCAACACTGTACCTTAGTTACAACCCCTAGACTTTAGTATATAAGCTGTAGCTACTTTTTAGTACTTACTATTCTAGTCTAAACTCCAGACTTATTTGTTGGAACTCTTCATGCTTCAGTCACCCTTGTCATCTCAGAACCTGGAATCTGCTCTGTGCTGACATATGGCTAGGAATACAATTTATCAAATTCGCTTTTTTCACCACATTATTGTACTATAATAGGCTCCAAGTTGGCCTGATCAAATTCAAAGAGCTTAGAATAACATCCCTATATGGTTAGATCACCCAACATGGTTGAATTATGAGCGAAAGAAGGGCTGATGTGGGGAATTTCCTTTTTGGGTGATAGGTGTTCATGTCCCAAATTGCTGGAGAACAGAATTGGTAGTAAATCAGTTTCTCCACTTGCACACATTCTGACAGGTAAATATTGTTTCTCTTCTCAGGGGGAAAGTCCTTTGATTGGAAATTAATGTCAAATGCCTTCCACAGTTATTTCTAGATTTGTGAATTCTAGTTCTTGGCAGTGGTCTAGTAATCAAGTATTTTAGTTGCAGTTTACCATCAGCATTTACCTAATGTAGCTGCTCCAACTTTTACTAATAATCAGGGCCCTTTTTTTTGTGTGTGATAAAAAATACTAGTGGCCACCCAGTTATATGGACTAAAAACATTGGAAGAGCATTGGAAACCAATACCAGTTGTTATCCAGCTAGTATATGCAGCAATTACTCACCAGAACTGTGAAGAAAGCCAGAAAATAGACCTCAAATTACTTATCAATTTTCTAATTTAATTGTTGTGTCACAGTGTCACAGCTAAGGTTAGCAATTGATCAACTGATTGGTAGAATGATGATCAAGGCTTGACTGTTTTCCTCAGCTCTCAAGTCTTGCCCTCAACCTCAACCCTCGTTCTAAACCACCGCATACAACCTCGTGTCTCGTACTCAACCTTAGAGTTAATTGTTTGTCCTATGATAACTCGTACTCACCCTACACCCCACAACCTCGTGTCTCGTACTCAACCTTAAAGCTATTTGCTCGTCCTATGAAAACCCGTACTCAACCTACCCCTCGTCCTCAACCTCAACCTGGAATAGCACAAAAACCTTACACCTTGTTCTCTACAATACTGTCCTCAAACCCTGTTTCTCGCTTGCATATTTTTCAATGATAAAAAAGGTCATACCTGGGAATGGGTCCGGCTTTGCAAGCTCGAGCTTCACAACCGGAAAGACCGGGTGGAGCTGAGAGTAACGCGGTGGGAGCTCCAGCTTGTATGCACCATTGCCCACAACCTTCACGACCTTGAAGGGTCCGAGCCGCTTGTCCGAGAACTTGGGTGACGGACACGTCGTTTTGATGTCAGACGCATCCACCCAGACTCGGTCGCCTACCTTGATCTCCGGTGCAGGCACGCGCCGGCGATCATAGTACCGCTTGAACTCGTCCTTGGCCTTGACGAGAGCGGCTTTGGCTTCGGACACTCCAGCGGCAATCCGGTCGCGGAACTCGTTGACGGACTCGTCGGCGGAGCGCATACCGTTCGGCTCAAAACCCATCCGAGGGAGACGGCCAGTGTCCGTCATAAACGGCACCTGCTGCGTCGAGGAGTGGATGTGGTTGTTGTAGGCGAACTCGGCTGCCGGCAGGAGCTCGTCCCAGTCATCCTGTTTGTAGCTTGTGAAGATACGGACGAACTGTTCCAGCTCCTGGTTGACGCGTTCGGTCTGCGGATGGTAAGCGGTGGAGGTAGCGGGTTCAATACCGATGAGGCGCCACAGCTCGCGGGTGAACTCGGCAATGAACTGCGGACTGCAGTCAGAGATGTACTTCCGGGGGGTTCCGTGGTGCCTCCAGACGTTCCGGTAGTACAATCGGGCAGCTCCAACAGCACCGAGGCTGGTGTGGCACTCGTTGAAGTGGGCCCGCTTACCAAGAACGTCAACAACAACCATAACTGCGTCGAACCCGTGCGCCTCCGGAAGCTCGACTATGAAGTCCACCGAGACGGTGTCCCAGCGCTCGGCCGGAATCTCGGTCGGATGAAGCTCACCGTGGGGAAGTCGCCGAAGCGCCTTCGTCCGGTTACACGCATCACAGGTTCCGACGTACTGACCGACGTGTCGGGACAGCTGGGGCCACCAGTAGTTCCGGGAGATTAACTCCAACGTCTTGAAGCGGCCAGCGTGTCCGGCGACCCGCGTGTCGTGGTGCTGCTCCATAATCCGTCGTCGAAGGTCCTTGTTCCGCGGTACGACAATCTTACCGCGAAACAGGAGCAATCCGTCCGAGATCTGCCATTCAGCTGAGCAGGGAGAGGGGGCCTTCCAGTTCTTGAGGAGCTCCCGGGCGACGAGCGCAACGGGGTCCTCGAGTTCCGGCTCGGTCGCGAACGCCTTCCGGACATCGCGCAGGAGGGGAACCTCGGGTCCGTCGACCGCGATGCCCTCCATTGCCCGGATCCGGAAGAGCTCCGGCCGGAGGAGCGTAACGTCCGAGTTCTCGGATCCGGCGCCATGGTCCGGACGGCGGGAGAGCGCATCCGGGTGGCCCATGAGGCGACCCGGCTGGTGGAACAGAGCGAAGTCAAACCGGGACAGGTACAGGGACCACCTGGCCTGCCGCCGGTTCAGCTTCTGGGACTTCTGGAAGTACTCCAAGTTCTTGTGGTCCATCCAGATCTCGACCGGGTGCTGCGCGCCTTCGAGGAAGTGTCGCCACTCCTCTAGGGCTCGGACGATCGCGAGCATCTCCTTGTCGTGGATCACGTAGTTCCGTTGGACGTCATTCAAGCTCTTGGAGTAGAAGGCAATGGGGCGCCACTTTCCATCAGTCCCCTGTTGCGACAGAACCGCTCCGGTTGCCCGGTCGGAGCTGTCCGCCTCCAGTCGGTAGGGCCGAGATTCGTCCGGGAGGACCAAGACAGGCTCTGCGGTCACCGCGTCTTTGAGGGCTTGGAACGCGGCAGCCGAGGCAGCAGTCCAGGTCCAGGCCACACCTTTTTTTGTCAGGTCGAAAAGTGGCCGAGCGACGTCTGAGAATGCCCGGATGAATCTCCGGTAGAAGTTCGTGAAGCTGAGGAACTGCTGCACGTCCTTCTTGTTCTCAGGCGTAGGCCAAGCGGCGACACCGGCGACCTTGACGGGGTCCATCTCGACGTGGTTGTGCAAGATGATGACACCAAGGTACTCAATCGTCGACTTCTCGAACTCGCACTTCTCCGGACAGAGGAAAAGACAGTGTTCTCGAAGTCGCCGGAGCACCTCCCGGACGATTTCGCGGTGACGGGTGAGGTCAGAATGTGCGATGAGGATGTTGTCCAGGTAGACCATGACATCTCCAGACAGGATAAGGTCCTGGAAGATGTCGTTCATCATCGTCTGGAATGTGGCCGGGGAGTTGGTAAGGCCGAAGTACATCACCAGCGGCTCGAAAAGCCCCCGGTTCGTACGGAACACGGCCTTCCATTCGTCACCTTCCCGGATCTGGACGTTGTTGAAACCCCACCGGACGTCGAGTTTCGTGAAGAACCGGGCTCCCTTCAAACGGTTAATAAGATCGTTGATCAAAGGGAGGGGGGTACCGGTTTTTCACGGTCATCGCGTTGAGCGCCCGGTAGTCCTGGACAAACCGGAGGGCTCTGTCCTTCTTCTTAATGAAGAAGACTGGGGACGCCATCGGGGATTTGGAAGGACGGATGCGGCCGGTACTCAACCCCTCCGCAATGAAGGCATCGAGCTCCTTCTGTTCGAGCGGGGAGATCGGGTAGATCTTGCAGTTGGCCGGCTTCGCATCCGGGACGAGTTCGATAGCATGGTCCCACGCTCGCTTCTCCGGCAAGGAGTCGAAGGACTCCTTGTTGAAGACGTCCGAGAAGTCCGCAGCCCAGGGCGGAACATCGGTTCCGGCGGGCGCAGAGTTCTGGGCGTAGGCCTCCGCAAGGCGCTGCGAGACGGTGCTACCGGCACAAATCTCCTCGACGGGGGCGAACACAGTGTACAGAATGCGATCACCCTCTTTGAGGTCGTCCTCTTCGTCATCATCGTCTTCCGAGTCCGGACACAGCTCTGGCAAGTTGTCCTCGTCGGCCGGATCGTACCCGTCGTCTCCGTGCCACTCTTCGGAGTCCACGGCACAGATAGACGGGGTCGGACCTTCTCACAGCTGCCGAAGGATTGAGGCGGCAAGCTTCTCATTCCTTCGAACAGCTCACAGCTCGTCCCAGCAGGTGCGGCATCCAGTCGGGCAGCGTGTCATGCGAACCTCCTTGGTCTCCCAGTTGATCTCTGGATTGTGTTTCTGGAGCCAGGAGTAACCGAGGATGACGTGCTGCTTCCCAAGCCGGGTGACAGCAAGCTGGATGCGCTCGGCGTGCCCTTTGTAATCGACCACCATATCAACTACGCCAGTGATGCCACCCGCTTGGTTTGGGCTGCCATCCACGTTGAGAACCGGGATGGGCTGCGAGAGACGCCGGACGGGAAGCTTCAAAATTTCACACTCAGTGGTCCCCTTGGTGCCCAATTCACAAAATAACCAAAAGTGTCAGACTGTCAGTTAACATATTTCGAGTTTATGCTGATTACCCTGGTTCCTGGCTGAGAGCTCTTTATGCATCCTGGAATATCTACTAGGAGCCTTAAGCAGAGTCTCCGTGATCCTGGGACATGCTGAATAGGGTCAACAACAATATAACATATGATCACCTCAAATCATGGGGTATGTGTTGACCTTGACATAAATTGCCCGCTTTCCTAATATAAATAATCAGGGCCCAATTTTTTTTTTTTTTTTGTGTGTGATAAAAAATACTAGTGGCCACCCAGTTGTATGGACTAAAAACATTGGAAGAGCATTGGAAACCAATACCAGTTGTTATCCAGCTAGTATATGCAGCAATTACTCACCAGAACTGTGAAGAAAGCCAGAAAATAGACCTCAAATTACTTATCAATTTTCTAATTTAATTGTTGTGTCACAGTGTCACAGCTAAGGTTAGCAATTGATCAACTGATTGGTAGAATGATGATCAAGACTTGACTGTTTACCTCAGCTCTCAAGTCTTGCCCTCAACCTCAACCCTCGTTCTAAACCACCGCATACAACCTCGTGTCTCGTACTCAACCTTAGAGTTATTTGTTTGTCCTATGATAACTCGTACTCAACCTACACCCCACAACCTCGTGTCTTGTACTCAACCTTAAAGCTATTTGCTTGTCCTATGAAAACTCGTACTCAACCTACCCCTCGTCCTCAACCTCAACCTGGAATAGCACAAAAACCTCATACCTTGTGCTTGTAAATTGTTGTTCTCAACCTCATTTGTGGAACCTCATATTTTTCAGCGAAAAAAACTTTTATACCCAGGCCGCCCCCGGAACGACGAACCACCACCCGTCCTCCAGACAGATGGAGACGAGAGGTGGGAGGTCGACGAGATCCTTGAAGCACGGGTCCGATACGGCAGCCTCTGGTACATGGTGCGCTGGAAGGGTTACGGCCCGGAACACGACAAGTGGGTAAAGCACTCTGACGTCTTCGCCAAGGACGCCATTGATGCCTACTACCGCCGCTACCCCAACGCTCCCCGCCGGATCGCCTCGGCTGCCTTCGACTCGCTGTCTTTCCGGAGGCGCGACAGGACCATCCGCTTCATACGTCAGGACGCCATATTCCAAGGGGGGGGTGATGTCAGGGGAACCCCTGCTGTAGCCCCTGTTTTCCCCCATCCCCACCTCCACTCCTCCCCTTCTCAGCTTGACCCCCAACGCTCACCATGGCACATAGCCTGTGATCAGGCCCGAGACTATTGCTAGGCACTTCATCACCTATGATGTCATGGTGCATTGGAACTAGTTCTCAATGCACCAGTGCATCATACCCCGTGATCTGTGGCTGTGGGAGGTGACCTCACACAGCCACCTCCCACGGTCTCCCATCACATCCATCATTTGTTGATCAGTCTGGACACGTGCTACTGGCTAGTTTAGTTTTTAAAGCTGCGCCTAGCGTGGGAATCCTCATCCTTTCTTCTCTTTGGATTCCCCCGCTAGGTGCGTAGTATTTCCGCTCCTGTATTCTAGTACCTATATTTATACTTTGGATTCCCCCGCTAGTTCCTGTGCCCTGCACCGAGCTTAAGGTTGCCCTTACATAAACATTCGTCTTGAAGGAACCAGTATCCACAGGAGATATAGCATTACCGGAAGAATGTATGAAGAGAGACAAGCCCGTATTTCTGGCCTGAATTGACAATGTTGGCTCGGGTTGCCCCTGGCGGCGACCATGTAGTGTCACATCAGTGATCAAAACAAGGGAAAAAAACACAATCCCTGGGAGTAGACACTTGATACACATGGTGGGGTCACTCAAATTAATTGGATAGCGTGTTGGGGGCGAGAAATACTCGCAAGCCCGTTTCTCGGCTAAGCGAGCAAACAGGCTTGCCAAGCCATCAAACGGGCTTGCAAGCCGATCTGCCGGGCTTGGGCTTTGATCTACAGCCACATCCAAGCCCAAGCCCGAACAAGCCCGTTGGCGCGGGCGCAAGCCCGTTTTGCAAGCCAAAAAGTGAAGTCTCCGATTCTCTGTCTGCTGTTGCGCGCTTCGCTTCAACTGAACTCCGCCACACCTTTCTAGGTTCTCTGTCGTCTCAAATCAATAATTTTTCACACAATCCAATGATTTTTTTCCTGATGCCCTTGCCTCTCTCAAATTTTCCGGTTCTACGGTCAGGATGGTTGCGGGAACGGGATCTATTGCATCGAACCGCTGGCTCCTGCAGCCAGGATTATGATAGCTTCGCTCTCTTCACTCACCTATCAATCTGCCTTTCAAGTCTCTGGATGAAAACTTTGCCAGTAGTTGTCAGTATAGTGCGGACCTTTTTACCCTGATGTAGGTTTCTCATGCTGAATGAATAAAATTCCGTCTTCATGGCAAAATCATCCTATCATGGAGTCTTTCCTCGCTTAAACGCCCGCGTGAGCTGAATTTTTTTTTCTCAATCTATCTTGCACTCCGCGATACCGGAGCGAAGCGATGGTCTGTTTTGTTTATATAGAATATTATATGGTGTGGTTCGCAGCTGCACAGCTACTTTTCCGCTTCAGGAATGTGGTTGCATTTTGAATTCAACTCGTCTCTCCGAACATTCATCGAACATAATCTGGAAAAGAATTTGGACATAGCGTTATGGATGGATGTTTTTCGGAAATGAAGAGCTGGGGCTAACTTAATACAGCGGGGGCCCTGGAGTCCGGAGGACCGTATAGTGCTTGGATGCAAAATTTTCGCAGAAAACAGTAAAACGGGGTTTTACGGTCATATGGTTGCTGATATGTACTTGTGATTTCAGCTAACACTTTGGGCGGGAAGACACGTCGCGACGCAGGCGCAGACGCGGGACGTGCGCGCCCAGTGATCACAGCATCTCCCCGACGCACACGATCCCGATCCCGACGCAGAAGTGGAAGCGGAAGCTGGGGGATAAAAAGTTCCGATGCAGGCAGACACGAGAGAATAGTCCTGACGCAGACGCGAGGGAAGGATAAGTCCCGACGCAGGCAGACGTGAGGCAGCAAGTCCCGACAATACCGACTCGACGACCCGATACGACGATGCCGATACCGATACGACCTGCGCACGCAAGATGCACATGCACACAATCGCGACGCGACGAAGCGCGGCGAGCGGATGGGTTATCCATCCATCCACGCGGAACGCGATGACAGCTGCGCTCCCCTATCCCCTCGACCTCGGGATACCCGCCTGAAGCAAGCGGCACAGAGGAAGAAATGGGATGCATGAGATGCGATGAGATGCACGAGAGGATGTGAGACGAGACGGGACGGGACGAAACAATATGAAGTTGCACGAGTAGGAGTAGGAGGAGGAGAAAATTGTGGAGTAGAGGAGAGGATATGCGACGTGATGTGATGCGATGTGATGTGATTTTGCATGGACAGAGGCCTGGGGGAGTACGGAGGGAGGGAGGGAGGGTGGGATATGAGGAGCGAGGAGCGAGGAAAGCAGGGGGCCATGCCTACGCAGACATAGTATGGGAAGAGCAAATACGAAGCAATGCGATGGATGAGACGGACGGGCGGAGTATTGCATGGCACAGCTTCTCAAAACGGTGTCTGAATGGTAAGCTGCCGTGTCTTCATCATCAGCACCCCTCCACAGTAGAACCGAAAAAGGAATCCTCACTTCTCTCCTTTCATCGATCACCCGCGCCCATGCCACCCCAAAATCCGCAAGCGCCGGCCCCGCCCTGGTCTCACACACCGAGCACCCATGCGCCGCCTCGATCCCCGGCGCCGCTAGCATGGGATCCCTCACCACGTCCATCGCCTCCTGCACCGTCGCCTTCCCCATCTTCGCCATCCCCATGCGCAAAACACTACATACAGTAAGCACTTTGCAAAGTCCCCACACATTAGTGTCATGGGGTTTTGCAAAAGCCCCCACTAACTCATGGATATCCCCAAATGGGCTGTCCTGGCCTGATCCTTCTCTGCCATCCAGAGGCCATCATCCCGGCTGTTCTCGGCTTGGCCTGGCACCTTCCGGATATTCCGGGCATGCCAAAAATAATAAATTGTCCATTAAAATGGCCATATTTCAATTAAAATGGGCAAAACTGATGGCTGCCTGTATTGGGGTAGGATTGATGGGCCCCGGCCATTGCCTTAACATTGATGGGTGTTCGTATTCGGGTTTACAGCTGCTCTACCATTGATGGCTGCCCGTACTGGGGCTGCAATTGATGGAATGCTACAAAAAAGCGCTGCGTTTTGGAAATGTTTTGCATTTTGTGGGCCAACGAGGCTACTGATTGGAAAATGGTATAGGTGACTCTTGTAGCTCTCAATGAGCTCTACAATCTGAGCATAACTTTCCCTTTTTGGACACTAACTCATTTCGCCCAAAAAGGAAATTCCTAGTATTAGCTCTTCCCTGGTGCATAGTTCAACTGTTTTGGATGATCTAACCATATAGGGATGTTATTCTAGGTTACTTGAAGCTGACCAGGCCAAATTAGAGCCCATTATGGTGCAATGATAGGGTGCAAATAGCGAATTTGATAAATTGTATTCCTGGCCATGATATCCTGGCAATGCAGCAATATATATACCTCCTGACTGTATTGATTTGTTATCCTAGGTTTTGAAGGTGACTGGGTCAAATTGTAATCAATTATAATGTACCAATATGGTGAAAATAGCGAATTTGGTAAATTGTGTTCCTGGCCATGATATCTTGGGGATGCAGCAATATAAATACCTTCTGAGTGTATTAATTTGCTTCCCTAGGCATTGAAGGTCACTGGGACAAATTGCAACTCATGATAGTGCAATAATAGACTGAAAATAGCGAACTTTCCCTTTTTGGACACTAACACATTGCACCCAAAAAAGGAAATTTCCTATATCAGCCCTTCCCTGGGTCAGAATTCAACCGTTTTGGATGATCTAACCGTATAGGGATGGTATTCTGACCTCTTTGAAGCTGACTAGAGCACAGTGGAGCCCATTACATTGCAATAATATGGTGAAAATAGCGAATTTGGTAGATTGTGTTCCTGGCCCTAATATCTTGGGGATACAGCGATGTAGATACCTTTTGACTGTATTTCTTTGTTTCCCTAGGCTATAAAGCACCCTGCAAGCAATAAATTATGTGATGATCATTAAGAACATCGCATTTTGGCCATACAGGGAAATTCAATTTTCGTCCTATTCTGGCCCTCCCCAGGGTGTGAGATATCCCAACACACATGTTTTGGACTTAGCTGATGTATATATCTTGGAAATGTGGACAGCTGACACCAAGGTCACCCCATACCCCATGATTTGAGGTGATCATGTGCTATAGTGCTGTTCACCCCATTCAGCATGCCACAGGGTTATAGGGATCCTTCTGAGCAATTCAAACAGATATTCCAGGCCATATGAAGAGTTCCCAGCCAAAAAGCAGGTTAATATGGGATCATAAACTCGAAATATGTCAGATGTCATTTCTTGGTTGTTTCATGAATAGGGCACCAAGGAGACCAGTGAGTGCGAAATAGACACTGAGAATGGGAAGAGACAGTATAGCTGACTCAGATTGAGCTTTATTTGAAGTGTTTTGGTGAAATTCTGGCCAGATGGTGTTTTGAACCATGGGCAGTATATGGAACCAAAGTTGTACTCCAACCTATATGCTCAGCAACAGTATTCAGCCGAAACTCGACCAAAACACTTCAAATAAAGCACATTCTGAGTCATTTACACTCTCCCTTCCCATTCTCAGTGTCTATTTCGCACTCACTGGTCTCCTTGGTGCCCTATTCATGAAACAACCAAGAAATGACATCTGACATATTTCGAGTTTATGATCCCATATTAACCTGCTTTTTGGCTGGGAACTCTTCATATGGCCTGGAATATCTGTTTGAATTGCTCAGAAGGATCCCTATGACCCTGTAGCATGCTGAATGGGGTGAACAGCACTATAGCACAT
Organism: Mycena olivaceomarginata; assembly: GCA_029378375.1. Lineage (NCBI taxonomy): Eukaryota > Fungi > Basidiomycota > Agaricomycetes > Agaricales > Mycenaceae > Mycena > Mycena olivaceomarginata. The sequence goes on along the minus strand of JARKIC010001782.1, from coordinate 38,781 downwards.
GATCACCTCAAATCATGGGGTATGGGGTGACCTTGGTGTCAGCTGTCCACATTTCCAAGATATATACATCAGATAAGTTTAAAACATGCGTGTGGGGATATCCCACACCCTGGGGAGAGCCAGAATAGAGCGAAAATGGAATTTCCTTGTATGGCCAAAATGCGATGTTCTTAATGATCATCACATAGTTTATTGCTTGCAGGGTGCTTTTATACTCTAGGGGAACAAAGTAATACAGTCAGGAGGTATCTATATCGCTATATCCCCAAGATATTATGGCCAGGAACACAATCAATCAAATTCGCTATTTTCACCCTATCATTGCACTGTAATGAGCTCCACTGTGCTCTAGTCAGCTTCACAAAGCTTGGAACAACATCCCTATATGGTTAGATCATCCAAAACGGTTGAATTATGAGCCAGGGAAGGGCTGATGTAGGGAATTTCCTTTTTTGGGTGCAAGGTGTTAGTGTCCAAAAAGGGAAAGTTCGCTATTTTCACTCTATTATTGCACTATAATGAGCTCCGATTTGGCCCAGTCACCTTCAAAGCCTAGGAGAACAAATTAATACAGTTAGGAGGTATTTATATTGCTGTATCCATCATGGCCAGGAACACAATTGATCGAATTCGCTATTTGCACCCTATTATTGCACTATAATGCGCTCTAATTTGGTCTGGTCAGCTTCAAGTAACCTAGAATAACATCCCTATATGGTTAGATCATCCAAAACAGTTGAACTATGCACCAGGGAAGAGCTAATACTAGGAATTTCCTTTTTGGGCGAAATGTGTTAGTGTCCAAAAAGGGAAAGTTATGCTCAGATTGTAGAGCTCATTGAGGGCTACAAGAGTCACCTATACCATTTTCCAATCAGTAGCCTCGTTGGCCCACAAAATGCAAAACATTTCCAAAACGCAGCGCTTTTTTGTCGCATTCCATCAATTACAGCCCCAGTACGGGCAGCCATCAATGGTAGAGCAGCTGTAAACCCGAATACGAACACCCATCAATGTTAAGGCAATGGCCAGGGCCCATCAATCCCACCCCCAATACAGGCAGCCATCAGTTTTGCCCATTTTAATTGAAATATGGCCATTTTAATTGACAATTTATTATTTTTGGCATGCCTGGAATATCCGGAAGGTGCCAGGCCAAGCCGAGAACAGCCGGGATGATGGCCTCTGGATGGCAGAGAAGGATCAGGCCAGGACAGCCCATTTGGGGATATCCATGAGTTAGTGGGGGCTTTTGCAAAACCCTGTGACACTAACTCTCATGGATTTTTGAAAAGTATTTACTGTACCAGCTGCGCAAAAACGCCCAAAACCAGTCCACCAGCCCCCGCTCAGCGCCGAGCTCTGCCTGCGTCGGGAAGCCCGGAAAGTCCGGCTCGGGCTCGTGGAAGCACGTCGCGGGGCACTTGCACCGTGGCGCGGGCTCGTCGGGGAGAACCTCAATGAAGAGTTCGATGTGCGGGCGCGTGATCCAGGAGAAGTCGCCGCAGGGCGCGGACGTGGCGGCGAGCGCGCGGGCCTGGCGCCGGAAGGCGAGGAGCTTGTGGAGGGCAAGTGCGGGGATCAGCTTGTATTCTGGGTAGGGCGGGCGAGGAGGGGCTCGCGGGAGGGGTGGGAGGCGGCGGCGAGGACGATGTCGCGCTGGCGGTGCAGCCAGCCGAAGGCGAACACGCGGTCTGCGGGCAGGACGCCGGATTCCATCTGGGCTAGGATAGAGGACTTTGCGGCGCGGCATCCGGAACTTGGAGCCAAGGTGAAGGGCGAGTTCAATGTCGGAGAGGGTGGAGAGGGTGGGGATGACCGGGATGTAGCAGAAGAGGAGGAGCATGTCGACGGCAACGAGCAAAGCCTTGGACAGGAAGAGCTTGAGTGCAGGATTATGTCGGCGTCCTCATCGTCGAAAGGCGCCCCGGCGTCGCGCGGGCCTGTGGGCGGGTGTCGTGGGCGCCTTCTCCTGCGCCGGGGGGACCTCCTCCTGCGCCGCAGCGGCCTCGTCCTTGGGCCCATGGGCACCTCGTGCATCGTCGGAACGTCGTCGTGGTGTGTCTCTGAGCCCGCCTTCTCGTTCTCGAGCATCACAGTGTTCATGTCTCCATGTCTTCATACTGCTCCGATTCAGACATTGGTGAGTGTTGTGGGGTAGCGCATAGTGGGATACCGCAGGAGGAGGAGTATCGGCCCCGTCGCAGTGGGTAGCGCAGCGGACAGTCAGCGCTAGTCAGCAGCCAACACGTAGGTCAGAGTAGCGGAGAGTTACGAGTACTTTACGTAGTAAAGACTCGTTCTTTTGATCGATCGTTATACCGGATTTCTGGCGAGGTGAAAGAAAATCAGTGCGTCTATCCGTGGAACGAAAATAGTGGCTGTGCTCATTAGCTTTTTGAAGTCTTCTTAAAACTCGATCTAATGAATTTAGAGTAGGGTTAGGGTTATGACGCGGTAGTGGGTTCGAGGTACATCTTCTTATCTAGCTTCGACTTGGACGCTGCTTCGGTTCTCGGACGTCCGATACGCTTGTTCAATGTTTCCACTTGCCCATTAGTCGGACCTACTCAAATGAGCATATACGTTAGCTGCACGGATACCGGGCCGCTTACTGGCTAGGTGCTTCATGGATGGCGTGTCAGTATGTTGGCTACCTGATAGTAATTTAGTGCAACTACTAACGGTATGGACATCTAGCTCGTAATCGTGGAGGCGATTCGACTTGAGCTGAAGCAGTATTCAGTGTGAGCTTCTTACTTAAGCACACTCTTTGTTGCAGTGTCTGCCTATTCCGTTGGGTCGTTGGCTGTCATTTTCTAGCCTTCCGCCGGGGGTTCTTTTCCTGTATACCGCAGCGTCGTCCAACGACTACGATTGAGGTCCCGTAATTTTCCGCGGCATTTGGGTCCGAATGTAGACCAATTACTCTGAATGCTGGTTTCCTTATTGCTAGCATTTTCCTGGGCCGCCTCACCGAACAGGGAGCATCTGCGGTGTCTTAACTGTTTCTAGTCCATGTGGCATACAGATTAAGGTCAATTAAAGTCATTTATGCGCTGCAATTCGTAGTACTCACAATACATCCGCGATTTTCTGACTGTATTAGCTTCGTTGCTCCTGTCGTTCTGTAAAAATTCCCTGGTGTGTATTTTGAGACCCAGAACACTATTTACACGACCCCATGGTGTATATACCGCCTCTGTTGAGACAATATCCGAAAACATGACCCGAGATTGTGATGCCATGCGTATGTGTGCGCATCGAGGGGAGGCTTCGACTTATGTATTCCCCGTTGTTTTTCAGCACTGCGAGTACGATGGTTACGTTCCTGAGTGTCATCGCGTCGTGCATCCGCCTCTTTCGGTATGTCAATTCCTAAAAAACCTTCCCCACGGTTTATCGGTGACCTGCATGGACTCCACTGCGGCGCCGGAGTGAATATAATAATTTTTCACCTCATATTATCACCCCCTCACTTGGCCCCGAAAGTTCGTATTCGTAGTTCGTTGCTTTGCAAGAAGTAGCAAAGGCTATGCATGATTGTTTGCGCATGCTTTGTTATTCGAGGCTCTCCCTGGTGGGTAACTGATATTTGTAAGTCGTTCTGCCCTACCCAGCCTAAAGGGTGTCAGTGCTCCCATTTCCGTCATTGGGAAATTGGTGCTGGTGTCCCAAATCGGTAATTAACGCTTGATATTTCAACCTCTTTCCTTGATAGAAATGCGTTCGACGTATTGACATATTCGCGCTTTTTTAAGATCAAAGAAAAAAAAACAGCTCAGAGTACAGCCAGGGAATTACAATCGCAGCCGCGGTCCAGCAATGTTCGCTGTGTTGGGTTAGTCAGATATATGTAAGTGTCGCATACACTTACAACGAACGCTCCTTCTCGACCTCGGTTACGGCATTTGTGGGTGCTGTGGCAACAAGAGCGGACGCTTGTGGTGGCAGGTGCGAAGAAGTGGACATAATAGAGGGCATTCGATCCGGTCTGTCGTTGTGTGTGATGTCGGCCATCGGCCCGGTGGGCGGTCCGTTTAACAGCCGATATTCGTTTGGTCAGGTCTCGAATACCAACGCTCTTCTCTCGTATGATACGTGGTAACGTACGTGTGGGTATGAAATTTATAGCATTTTAGCTGAATTCACGGAACTTTTGTATATATTTCTTTCGTTAGCGTTTTACACTAACCGTTGAAATATATTTCCCAATGATCGTCATTGCTGTCATCCGGTGTGAAGGGCTCCCAAGGCAATACAACTCAGTACGTTCTATCCGGATTTACTGTATTACTATTCTGATACAGAAACTACAGAGTGCCATTTTGGCTTAAGGTGCGTGTCTACTACGACCGCCGGAATCAATTTCCTGATGTTTGTCATAATGGACTCTGCCGTGCAAGCTTCTCCCCGACAGTAAACCTCTAGTCTTTCGATCGCGATCCTGTCTACCATTTTGTTCAGCTCCCCCAGCGCCGGTTCCTCTATCCGAAGCTGTACCAATTTAGGCCATATAGGCACGGAAGCGTCTGCCACCAGTATCAGGAACCAAGATGCTAAGGTGAGGTCGACGTGGGTAGCCAGTGGGAAAATTTCGCATATTGCCCCAAGTGCGGCGGTCGTAAATTTAAACCCACCGATGGTCATATTCGTTGCAAAACGGAACGTCTTCCGGCACTGTTCCAATATCTCGAAATCTGCCGTTGTATACATGTCGAGCTCCAGATGCGTCAGGTTCGGGGCGTCAATTCTTGAAATTAGACTCCCGAGGTCGCGGTGTCCTATTGGACAGCAGTGTAGAGTGTGAAGTTTGTTCATGGTAATCGAATGGCGCGTAGTGCCTTTCCCTAATAAAGCATCAGATAAAGGAAGTTGTGATATATTATCGGATTACCTGTAGCTCTAACGCAGTTTATAGACAGCCTCTCTAGATTCGAAGCGGCGTTAAGGAGGGCTTCGAACTCGCCCACAGTCGGGCTGTCGAGCTTGCCCAATCGTTCGATAACCAGTGTGGTAAGTAAGGCGAACGACTCAGGAGTAGTCCAAGGAACAGGATAGCCGTTCAAGGGAAGGTCCTTCAACGTGTTGGGGAAATGCGCGAATGCGGTGGGGCACGGGGTTTCCGGTGTGGAGCCGTTGTAGCTGGGTTCCTTCCAATACAATACGGTGATGCTGAGGTTCGACAATTGAGGAAACTGGTTTGAGTGTACGGTGAATATTATGTTGGCAGTGTCGATATCATCGATCATGAATAGCTTTAAGGTGGCGCATTGTTTGGATACTGTGTTAATAAGTTCGAGTAGATCCGGTGTAGATACCTTGCCAGGATAGGCGGGGCCTGGTTTGAATTGTAGCCTCAAATCCACAGGCCCTGGCCCGAAGCGTGAAGTGCATACATCGAACCTCTCAATACTTCCGCGAGTTCTTCCGTCCCAGGTGTTCCATAAGAAACTTTTGCTGTCAACGGCCTTCCTCCAATCGCGGGCAACGGCTCTCAGGCAAGAGCACTGGTGGACAAAATGGGCACTCAGCGTGCGCGACTCCATGTATAAGCCATGGTGATTGAGATAGGTCCCACATGCGAGATCGAGTATGTGATCGAATAATTCCACTGGTATATAGTATAGCGGGCTGTTTTGTCATTGTATGTCTCTGCGTGTGCGGGTCGTACTCACTTGAGTTTGCTGAATGAAGGTGCCATTTCAGACGACGTAGGTAGGTGTTCGCTATAGTCGTCCCAACTATTATATAGTATTTGTGTCTGACTTCCCCTTGCGGGCGCTTCAAATATATACGCGATGACACCATTCATTCAATTGGACGCCCTACCCCTCTATATATGTTTCGGGCCTTTGCAGACAGTACGGGAATCCGCCAGCCCCAACTACATTCGTAAACCGCCTCACCATATAACATTCCGAGTTCAGGAGTATCCCAGCCGCGCCGTTCTCACAAATTGGCTCTCCCGGGTAACCGTATACAATATGCATATGAATACCTTTATAATTGCCGGCCCACAAACGACTGCTGAATTGTACAAACGCGACCTCTTGATTGCGTTATGTGGCCGAGTCCAAGTTCTATTGCATCAGCGGTTCCAGGAGACGGATCTCGTAATTCGCTCAAACCCGGGTAGCGAGCGGTCCGGGATTCGACACTTGATCTCCGCTGACAATCAGTCGATCATTTGATGATATTCGTACCTTTACCCTCATGTGTTTTTCGCAGCTTCGTATCCCAACGCGTATGGAATAAGTGAAATTTATTGGACTATCAGTAATCGCGGGACTTGACTACTCTGACTCATCCGTAGCGGAGGGAGGGGCAGGTGAGCTAATGGTAAGTAGGTGCATTCTTTTTGCTGTGCTTGTTTCCTCTTCGTCGTCGCTGTCTATTTGTTCCTTCAGCTTTCTCTTCACCACCGGGTTCATATCCGCCACCGTCGTATCCCAATTATGATATTGTCGGAAATTTCTAAAACCCATGACAAGGCCGGATAAGGCCTTGCAAGGCCGTAAGATCGGCCGGCACGATTAGACGCTTATCAGAAACAACTCAGCCTGATAAGATCTGATGCTCTGATAAGATGGCCGATCTTATCATGTCTTATGGGGCCTTCCCTCCCTTACAACGAAAAAGTTATCCTTGTTGTACTCGCTGCTTGGCCATCTGATGCACCCACGCTGCTTTTCCTTGACTTAGCACATTTGTTACATTTTACTGACCGTTATTAGACTTCTACTAATTCACTGGTACATGTTACATTTTACTGACCGCTATTAGACTTCTACTGATTCGTGTTTTACTTACTGTTACATATTACATTTTTACTGACTGAGTTCCTTACCTTTACTGACTGTTACACTGAAATTACCATCTATTACATTTTTGTATTGACTACAGGATTTGAACGCTCAACCTTACAGTTATATCACGTGACCTTCCAGCCGGACACAAAACCACTACACCAAGCGAGCATTTGTATATTGGGTATAGAAGTACATTTTATTGACCCCTTTTGGGATTTTCTGGGATGCTCCTTCATATCACGCAGTTTTTGCGCGTAAATACACGGTCCCCGTAATCGGCGCGAGCACGCCACTGTTGCCGCAGCCCTTGTAGATAAACCACGGGAGCGTAAGGTGCAGCTGCCAGCGCTGGCAGTAGCTGCTCTTGTCCCACACGTAGTGCCCGTCCCGCCGCCGGCCGATGACGACCCACTTCGTGACGACCACCCACAATAGCGCGGAGAGCGCCTGGAGGTTAAGGATAATGACGAAGGAGACGGCGATGACACCGAAGATGACACCGGGGCGGTACCAGACAGGGCGGCAGATGTGGAGGTGGTGTGCGCGGAGGTGGAATTGGCGGAGCATTTGTGCGGCGGCGACGGCGTTGATGGACCAGTACGTTGCAGAGAGGGTGGCGACCATGACATTGACGAAGAGGATCATGGTGTAGGGGAAGACGAAGTAGTCCGCTTTGCATCTGTAGAACGCGCGGCCAAAGGGGGTAGTCGTGTCCGGGTCGTCGAATTTCGAAGACATCCCTTCGTCGAGACATTCTGTAACATACACTTGAGTACCGGTCGTCGAACAATCAACAAGAAAATCATAGCTGACCCAAGCCAAGCCAACCATTCCTATATTCTGTGTCGCGCATCCCAAGCGCGCCAAACCCCATCACCGTGCGCCTTCCGACCTTGCAGCCAGGAAGCAGCACCACCCGATCCGCAATCATCGCCCCGTCGGCGACGCACACGCACCCCGTCCCAATCCGATCCGTCGCGAACACCTCGCTGCACAACCCAAACACCACGTCGTTGCTGATCTCGAGCAGCTCCGGGTCAAGGCAGTAGAGCCCCGACCCGGGCCAGTACACGCGCTTGCCGATCTTGGCGCCCACGCAGCGGTACACGACGGAGACGACCTCGTAGTGCGTGCCAAGGATGGAGAACGCGGCCTTGAGCGCTGTCTTGGAGAGCAGGTGGCCGTTGATGTAGCGCCGGAGGAGAGAGAGCTGTGAGGCGTCGGCGGTGGCACATTCTTTGTTGAGCTCGAAGAGGCGCTTGACGAGGATGCCCAGGATGAGCTGGAGGATGGATGTAAAGACGGCGCGAACGACACGCGAGAGCGCATAGTACACGACACGCTCAGGGGACGAGAACCAGTAGACAACAGCCTCGAGCGCGTTAAGCTGGTTCGTGAGGATGGTGACCTTATCAACCATTAACCACACCGCGACGAGCCAGGGGATGTCTACAAGAACAAGACATCAGCAAGGGATTCAGCGAAGGGAGCGCGGACGTACAAGAGACGAAACACACCGCGAACATCACCAGCCACGCCACGAACAGCTTAAGCCAGGAACTCGACTCGTCGAGCAGCGTTCGATTGAACGCCGCATACGAGCGCGGCGACGGGCTGTCGTGCGACGACGCATGCGGGCCGTACACCGCCCCGTTGGGGATCCTCGCCCCAGGCGCTATCTGCGTAAACGTGTTCACCACGGCCTTCTCCCCAATCACGACCTTGTCGAGGCGGAAGTACCCCTCGTGCTCGACCGCGAACCCACGCATGAGCGCCGTATCGACGCGGCACCCGTCGCAGAACGTCAGCAGGTCGTACTTGCCGAGCCGCGCGCCCTTGTCCATGCGCACGTTGCGGCTCACGCGCGTGCCGAGGAGACGGTAGTACAAGATCTCGAGCGCGGGGTGCATGGCGAAGATGCCGCGGCCGGCGATGCGGAGGGACTGGTTGACGATCCACCAGCGGAGGTGGTAGGTGGACGACATGCGGTAGGTGCCGGGTTTGTAGCGGCCGATGACGAGCCATTTGAAGAGGATGGAGGTGACGGGGGCGACGATGCGCGCGATGAGGCGCGCGACGACGATGGCGCACATGAGGGAGGCGATGCGCTCCCAGAACGAGCCGGTGATGTGCGGTGCCAGCACGGAGAGCATGAGCAGGAGGACAGTCCCTACACCGACGTCAGCACCGAGTTGAAAAACAAGAAGAGAAAAACATATAAGTCAACGCCGTCTTGAGCGGGTAGAAGAACACAAACGGCAGCGCCTGGACGATCATCGACACGGGATGACACTGCCCCCTCACCTTCTCCTGCGACGCGCCCACATCCTCCTCATAATCATACCCCATATTCAGCGTCGCCTCGCTCTGCCTTGCCGAATGCCCCGGCGTCCCATCCAGCATCCCCTTGCTCACATCCCCCCCCCCCCCCCGCTCTTCCGATGCTCCTCCTCAATCAACCCCGCAATCCCCTTAATCGTGCTGTTCGTAAACAAAGTCGCCACCCTAATCGCCACGCCCGTCTGCCGCCGAATCTGATACGCCAGCTTCCCAAGCAGCAGCGAGTTCCCGCCCAGCAAAAAAAAAAAACGACTCGGGCTTGATGAGTGCCGCGACCGCAAGCAGCAGGTTCCCGATGATGTCCCACACAAGCAGCGCGTGCTCGCTCATCGCCGATGCGTGCGCGCGCGCGACGGTGTGCCTCCATCCCCGCGTAGTCTGGCTTGCCAAGCGGCATGCGCAGCAGCGTGTGCCGCCCCGCCAGCATGTGGATCGGCGATGGGACGGTGTACCCCGGCAGCACGCGCGTGAGCGCCGCGGCGATATCGCTGGTGTCCACCTCGTGCGCCGCGACGAACGCCTCGGGCGCGCAGGCGCAGCACGGCCTCGGAGATGCATACACGCCGGTGAGCGCGGTGTAGATCGCGTTAAGGTCGAGCGCGACACACGCGCAGGGGATAGGCTCGGAGAGCGCGGCTTCTTTGCTTGGGAGGTCGCGTCGTGCGGCTTCGTAGTGCCGCTGGAAGGGCGGGATGGCGTCGGAGAGCTTGTCGAGGCCGAGGCGGGCGGCGAGCTTGATACGGAGGGGCTTGCCGGCGGCATTCTTGGGGACGTCGTCCATGTATACGAGCGCAAAGGGCCATTTTGAGGGGTGGACGTGGTCTCTGCGAAAATCTATCAGAATATGGAATATATGCATACTTACCTCGAACATTGTTGCAATTTGAAGGGGTGGGTTTTTGTGTTGCTCATCGTGCAGTAAGCGGCTCGTCAATATTGTCAATGGTCAACGGTCGATGCAGTCGCCACAGTACGATGGGTCTGCGCCACGCTGAATCGCAAAGTCAGAATCCGAGGATGAAGAAAAAGTAATGCACGCACCGAGTCCCAAAAATTGACACCGGCAGAGACGCCGTAAATTGCCCAGCCTCCAGTGACATCGCGCACCTGAGTATGCGCTTCTGGCATCTTGTGCGCCGGCCTGGTTCGGATGGTAGTACGTACACACCCTCGCCTCCGGCTCGGTGTCGAGGTCTTCGCCTGCGTTCGTCATCCGTCACGCTGCTACGGTACCGTGGATGCGATTGTCGTTGCCCGAAGGTGTGTTCGACGACGTGCGAGCTGAGGATCTTGTGAAGAAAAGCTCGGACATGCCCGAAGAGGCGGACTTAGATATGAATGTGGCTCACTGCCCCACAAGGACCGTTGAAATTATGATTTGCTGCTTCTAGGATTTGGGAATACATTTTATTACTCACAATACCTCTGACTGCTCAGAAAATGGGGTTGTACTTGAGCTTACAAGACCATTATAATCCGCCGATGGGATTGTAAGGGGGCGGCGGCACTGACAAGACGAGGATTTGCTTGTGTTTATCTTACAAGGCGCCGATAAGGACCTTATCAGGCGGCTGCCTTATAAGGCTGTTCGGATTTTTCCGACAATGGCCTCGCCTTGGACAACGCGGCGTTCTTTGCGAAGAAAGCCTCCTGGGGCGCTTATTTATCAGTCTGCCTAAATGCAGGTACGTGTACTCACCTTGGTGTATTTGCCATCAATAAAGGTCAGTGTTCTCATCACCAATTTGCAGCTGTACTCTGGACCGATGCTATGTTTACCCTTTCTCCACGCGACGAATGCGAACCCCATCTCTACAATGTCTCCGCTCTTAAACGTCGCAGGATCTTTCTCGATATACCTAAACAGGCGCGGTGAGTTTGTGATTTGAGAAAGTATTTAGTTCGCTCACTTATCGTCCTTTAGCGCCATGTACATTACGTCGTTGTCGAAACAGTGAGACACCTTGTCAGAAAGATGCGCAGCGAGCACACCGCGGGGATCAGTCTTAGGATGGAAGGGGGTCTTTAGTCCGGCCGGAATGTTGTCTCCAATGGTGAAGTAGCGACAGCTGCTGGTGAGCCCTCTTCCATGCTGGTCCAGTTCCGCTGATCGCCACGGTTCGACAGATCCCTGACCGAACACACAGTACATCACCCAAGCTACTTCCTCCAGGTTTTCATTTGCCTTCTGGAAATACTCATTGTCGAATCCGACTACCGTCGCGTGTTGGCTGCTAAATTTAACCCTATGCGGTGTCACGCTGCTTGAAGACGTTAATGGCATACATGTATAGCTTCGGCCCACTCACCCGTGCACAGGCGGTAGAGCGTGCTGGTTCAATACACCGACCACCGTGAATACTGCTTCTTGCCGGTGGCCGTCCGTGCTAGGAAATATCGCCTTCGCGCTCTGGCCGTTGTCCGTTTTCTTGATGGTGACCACGGATAGCTGCTATGTGTATGTTGAGACCGACTGCGAGCGCTAGCCAATACACTCACGTCCAAATTTGCAGCGGGCCATGCCATTCCCTTTCGTATGAGGTGAGCATCTGTGCATCCCAGTTTGTCATTCCACTCGACTAGAGCTTTGGCTGCGAACATCAGTTTGCTGTGCGCATCTTTCGTAACCGTAACCTATACTCACCTGCGCTTTCGGTTGGGTAGTACGAATCCATGTGGAAGATGCTGCAAGACCGTATGTTCGTCTTTGCTTATGGACTCTGTTTGCCCCTGAAATCATGCCGGCTTAGGAGTGATGCGACTTACGAACAAGCGCGATCAGATTAAATAATTAGGGGAGGAATGGCACGACACAGGAGATATCGGTTGCGCCTGTGCCACTGTCTCATCAATTAGGCGATGATATGTTGTGAATCGAGCAGTCGCTGTGTAGTGTTTTACCATTCGTTGTGTATTCTGACGAAAACTTGATGGCATGCGGGCCGGTGGGAGGGTGAGGATACCATTTATTGGGTGCATCCATAAGTCTATTCCAACTATTCATATTCCGGTGCAATTCCGATGGCTGTGCATGTATTAACCCTATACTTACTCCTCTTATACAACTTGTTGCGGATCTAACCTATACAATTTCCACATCCTGTTTACGTGCACCCTATGTACATCGCATTTCTATCTCTCATATCCGTATGGCGCACATGCAAATTTCAGTTCAACACCTAGTTGCATGCACACCGTGCTCGGTTTCCCGGTGAAAACTGCGTCATGCATAGGCGGATCCTCCACAGGAGTTCCGGACGTCTCCTGAACGGAATAAATCGAATGCGCATTCAAATTTTGTGATCGCTTTAATATTATTCTGAAACCGATCCGCTTCGCGAATTTTTATAAAGGTCGCTACCATGCGCTAATTCGGTATGTCGACTTCTTCTTCTCCCGCTCGTCCTACCCCTCGCAAGCGGCAAACCGCACGTATGTCCACCGGAGGAAGACGGCCTCCGAAAAGGTGAGTATCGTCTGCACGCGTTGATCTCTCTGACATGTTTTTTTTATTTTATTTTTAGTTCGTCGTCACAGTTTGTGGACGACGAAGCAGCGCATGATTCTGACGGTTCTAACGGAGAGGAAAATGGCGACAAGTATGAGTCTGACTTTATCAACGACGCGGTTCAAGAAGGGTACGTATTCCTACATTACTCTTGTATTTGCTAATGTCTTTACACCTTCTGACAGAGAACCTATCGAATGGCCCGACTCTCCACCCCGTGCGGAGGAGAACGCGGATGATTCGGACGGTGATGCCGCGTCTAATAATGAAGATCAGCCCTCTCTCGTTAAACACCTGGTCAAGAAGAATTCCGCTGCGGATTCGGTGTCTCCGTAAGTTATATATTACATTACATTCTACTCTAATTGATTTTTTTCTGTTGGCAGTGCAACCCCTATGATCACCAGAAGCAAAGCTAGAACGTCCACGACGCCTAACGGCCGCCGCGGATCCGATGCCGTCTCTTCACCAGGATCCGTGTTGAATACCTCAGGATACAAAGGGTAAATTTCGGATTCGATGCTGAGCCTCTCTTACTTATGTCTTTTCAGTTCTAGAACACCCAGTGTTCCTGGTATTAAGTCCAATGCTATTCGACTCGGCACGGATCCCGGAAATACTCAGGGTTCCCTTGAAGTTGTCAAGAATCCTGCTCGTCCGGTGAACGTTGTGATGGGCGAAGCTGAGCACGAGTCCGTTAACTGAATGGAACGTGTTTTATGGTATTCATCGGTGTGTGTCTGCAGGGCGTACCTCTTGTTCAAGCAGAGTCGTCAGCAGCCAACAAGGTAGGCGCTACATTGTCTGATCTTACGTTTCACCGATTGACTTTTGTGTAGTTCGGCCGAGCTTTCTCCCTCTTACCAGACGCCCATTGTGAAAAAGTGAGTCCTAATATATATACATATATACGCTAATATGTGTTTAGGAAGCATCGGGCGCCTCATCCGACATCCAATACCGATTCGATGTACTGCTCTTATATTTTTCTGTTTAGCAGAGGTTCATTAACGCACACCGTGTAGATCCAACCGTGCGACGCCTACAAATGCACCGCGCTCGGGTTCTGCTCTTAGCACGCTCGGAAGCGTGCCTGCTCCCTCATGGAACATGCCAAACATCGGGTATGTATCGCAGTTCTACTTAACAACCTGTTTCGTGTCTGTTGCGTTTTGTTATCGAGACCGTCTGACCCATACGACTTTCTAGAGGATCTCAAGACGTTGTGGAAGACGGAGAGTGTGTGCGACCATGCATATTTTCTGGTTATCGCTGAACTGTGTCGCTGCAGCATGGATGATGTGCCTTCTGCTGATTCTGAGCAGACCGGAGACTCCACCGCGACCGACGGATCGCGTACCCTCAAAGGAAAACAGCCGGCGTCCCCGTCTAAGTCCGCTATGAAGGCAGGTGGTTCTTCGCTTAAGCGTAAACGGTTCGCGTGCCTTTCTCTCTTACGTCGTATGGCATATTTAACTTCCGCCCAGAACTGAAACCGGCGATACACTCACTTTGAACGATCCGGGCACTCCCGCCGTACATTTCGACAGCTCTAAGATAGGCAGTTCGGCTAAAAAGCAGAAGGAGGAAGCGCCTGAGCTGCACACTATCGATGTAAAAACCTGCAGGTATGTTTCACGTTCGTCCGAATTGTACGCCACATCTTAGGAATATACTACTAGCGAACTTCCGGACGTTTGCGAAGTGACGGATCCGACTATTCAAGATGCCATGATGAAGCCTATATACGGCCTTCAACTGCCCCGCCTCAAGTCAGTGTTTGCTCATATCCGGTTTATTGTTTTATCTCAATCGACGTTTAAGGAAATGCCAGGTCACGACATGGAGCTCCAGCAAGGGGCCCGGTATGTTCGAGTTGAGTTACTACCCTGTAATCAATCCGAAGTTGTCTATCGAGTGCGTCCCTCTACATTTTCTACTTATGCGGTATCTCATTCAAATTCTGATTTCAGTACGGTTTGGGCGCTGCTGTTGTTTGTGCGCAAGTCGGGCTATATCAACCCTGCCCGCATAGACCCGAGGTTGCTCGAGGCACGTTCGCCCCATTATATCAAGCATGGACCTAAGAAGAGGTAAGTTGTACTATTAATACCGACTACGTGCTAAACAAAATTTCAGGTGGGTTATGAGCATCGACGAAAAACCGGCCGTATGCGTATCCATAGTGAACTGTGTTCAGTCTTCTTTGCTTCAAGTCAGCACTGTCGGCCAGGCGGCATCCCCTCTGATCCCTCTTCTGAAATTTATCACTGGCATACACCTCAGCCAGGATTTTGAGCGGATTGTCGGTTTATGTGGAATTAGGGTTAGGTGATATGGTAGTTGGTTGTAAACATGCGAAAGGTGACACATGGCTTAACATTGCCTTAGGCCCGGACACCGTACATCTCACCGCTTCAGTGGACTTAGATGCACGTATGGGCGTGGTTTGTGCTACCGCCTTGATGACGACATCCAACACGGAGGACGGAGATTATATTATAGAACTGTTTGCAACAGATGTAGAGTCTGTGTCGATATGTTTTTAGACTCGGAACCGCATTTAATGTTTGGTATCCAATATATACTCGCGTTATTCAATACGCCAACTTGTATGGTTTGATCCTGGCAACCGGGCCAATATTCCGGTTCCCGCCCTGCCGAGCTGTGCCGCGGATGCTATCACGTTTGCTACGTTTGCTGAAGGCCATCTCCTCCGTAGTATGATGCAGGGTGGGACCGGTGCATTGTTGTTAGACGTTTGCACGATGGATGCGATATAGATTATATGCTCGCAAAAAAAAAAAAAAAAGTGAGTGAAGTACGAGTCCCGCCGTGCGAAGCATCGGCCTCACACCAAGTGACTCAATAAGGTCGCCGGTAGACGGAGATAGCCGAACGTAGCCGAAGATCGCCGACGCAGCGTGTACGGACTTTTCTCTTAGTCTTCTGCGCAGAGCTGCGGGTCGGAATGGTGTTAACATGTATACATCGTGCTACGCGACGGCGTCGATGATCGTCGCCTTACGTATTTTTCCTCTCACTGGTTCTTGCTACGAACTGCGTGGGAGGTAAACTAAATCTATCTTACAATCATCTTACTTTACTCACAGTATCTATTTAGCATTGTACTGACTGTCGTCGTACAGGTAGATACTTAATTTCACTGGTTCTTGCTACGAACTGCGTGGGAGCATTGTACTGACTGTCGTCGTACAGATTCCACGGTTCACAAATGGTACCTGTCTCTTGCCCTGCGATTTCATCAAGTGGGCTGAGGGGTTGTTCTCGGAGACTTGAAGAGGAAGAACACCGCTCCAACAGCACGCGTAACCTTTCGCCGATCCTTTTTTCGCATGCCTCGCGCCAATATTTAACTCCATCACCTTGGCCGTAAATACGAAGAACGTTTGGGGCCTCGACTGCAAATCGTCCCCCGATTTGTTGGCCCTAATATCGACCACGCAGCCCAATGGTAACAAATACCGCTTGCGTCATGCAGACTGTACACTCCACGTCGGGCGCCCTTGGGGCGCTCCTGCTCTTTATACCCCAATGCCGTGGTAATTTCGGTCTCCATATTTTGACCACCGCTTACGCTATTCAGGTCAATTAAGGAAATCCGCGCCGCTATCCCCGCCCGATGCTTCCAACGACATATCTGGCTGAGTCTTCTCTACCTTTTCCGAGCCTTGTTCATGGTGGCAACACTTTGGGCCTTGGCCTCTGCCATCGATCCATTCTTCTCGGCGCTCAGAACATAGCCTGCCTTTCCGTCCTTCATTCAGACGATTCTACGCTGGTTCGCATGATGTCTAGAGTGAGCTGAATGAACTCCCTCACCATCTGCACGAACCCGATGTGGGGCCAGCTGGTGGTTTCAAGGTCTTGTTTTCACCGGGTACAGTCAGTCGTCCTTGGTTTTGAACCGCGTTGAACGTCCTTCAGTGTGGAAATGGTGCCTTTTCTGCCCACAGAAAACTGAACGATGCAATCGGATTTGTATGGTCTCTTTCTATTCTTCCCGAGAGCGCATCTGACAAGTAAACTCCAGATTACGCATTCATTTCTGTGGACACCATACTTCAGGCGAGATTCCCTCATGTGGCTTTCGTTGCCTCATTTAAATACCTGCTGGAAAATTTCGAATCATCGTCATACATCAGCCATGCGTCGATGGAAAGGGACGAAGTTTACGTCCCGAAAACACGATCGGACCTCGGAATTCCACCCCCCGGCACCGACTTCGTCTACGACGACGTCTTCGGTGATACTCCGATCTTCACATTGCTTATGCTGCTCGGGCAACAACTTTTGGCTTTTCCGACGTATCTGTGTTCGTCTAAACTTCCTTCCCCCTTATCTTAGCTAATGCGTGCGAAAACTCCAGTATTCAATGCCTCCGGACAAAACCACTATCCAAAATGGACGAAACATTTTACTTGTTCGTAGTGATATATTAGGGCGAATTTTTCATCGTCAGCTGAACGATCCTTCATAGCGAATTCCATTCTGTTCACGAAAGCCCAACGACGTGCAGTGACCACTGACCACCATTTCGAATCTTGGACTGCTTACCATGGTCGTCGCAGTTGGCAGAGCGGTCTTGAAGTATGGTGCGAGTGCCTGTATCGGTCTGCCATATTTCCTATTGAATATTCACCATTCTCTCTCAGTCATTGTGATCACCTATGTACTTGCATCATACCGATCCGGTAGGTCACATGTCTCTTCCGCGTTTTTAAACTCGAAAATCCCAGGTCATTCCTCACTTTCGAGCCAAAGAGTGGAATTTTCAACGAGGCGCCACTGCCACGGTAGATAGGTGAGAACGAATTATCTCCATCATTGCCGTCAATTCAACCATCTTCGTCTAGGCCTTTCCTCGACTGGCACGGCACCTTCTTTTTCCATTCCGTAGCGCGGTATCATGTCATCCATCATGTACGTCCTGCCCCGACTCAACCTGTTGTCGTTCTCATGCTTCTCAGTTCTTTCTCAAGATGCCGTTTTATAAGTTGTTGTCCTTTTCATTGCCACCAATCATTAATCACTGCATTCAGACCCCCCCGTAGGCACAGGTCTGCCGGATCCCAGTAGGCATATGTGTAGGCAGACCACGCCGACCTTTGCCGATCCATCTGCCGAGGTTTGGTCTACATGTTCCGGCCGGAATAGGCGGACCTACCTTGGCCAGGGTCGGCCACGATCGGCACACCACCATCGGCTCGGATCGGTCAACGTGGGCAGGCCTCGCGTAGGCAGACACGCTAGACCAACATAGACCAACATAGACATGGATAGGTGCATCTCGGCAGAGATCTGCGAACATAGGCACATGTGTGCCTATGGGGGGGTCTGAATGCAGTGAATCTCACCCTAAATCACGGGAAAGAGGCAACCGAAGCGCTGAAGGCATTCATCGGCGAATACTACACTTTCTCGGACAAGCCTGTTTTCCAAGCGCTCTGGGATGGTTACAATCGGTGTCAGTTCGTGGACGATGAAAGTCAGACTCGTGTTGTGGTCGAAAAAGGTGCTCTTGACGAAACTGGCCTATCAGGAGATATTGTGTTTTATCGCGACAAGAAGGGGCAGTCGGTCGTCAAAACTGGCGTACAGTAAAGACGGACGCAAATGCTCGTCTGGCTCTGAGCCTTGTATGTATGAGACAACAATTGCACAAATCTATCGTCCTATTTATCGCGATCTACAAGCACGTCACTCCACCACGTCTGTTCCGGTGCTCACATCCTTCCATGTTTCCAAGTCCCTCAACTGCTTCTCGTAGAACGCCTTGGCATTCTCGTACGAGTCTTCCCCAAGAACTAGTCGCATTGGGAGCGGGACGCCCTCCGGTTCCATGGATACGAGTTCGATGATTTTCGCTGCTGCAATCGCGGGGTCGCCACGTTCCTTCCCCGCAGATTTGTTGAAATCTGCCACCCAATCGTGTGAGCCCTGGTAACCATCGATATTGGCTGCCGCGATTTTCAGATTCCCTGATTCCGCCACCGACGTCCGGAATGAGCCAAGCTGCAAAAGAATATAAGCGGCGAGCCACGCAGATAAGAAAATAAAGACCTGGACAGAAACGCAGCGAATATTGAAACCTGCCAGCTCGCGCGCCCACGTATCTGAGAGAGCATCCAGGGCCGCTTTGCTGGCGCAGTATATACCGGCACCAGGGATACACATCATGGCGCCTTGGGAGCTGACATTAACGATCGTTCCTTGCTTCCGTGCCCTGCAGTGTGGAAGGAATGCGTTGGTGACATTGATCACTCCGAAAACGTTTGTGTTGAATTGCGCGAGATTTTCCTCGGGATTGTTCTCCTCAATAGCTCCGCCTTGCAAAAATCCAGCATTGTTGATCAGGCAATCGACTCGACCGCTAAGGGAAATTTTTCAGAGACATGAAGAACAGAAAGTGAAGACGGACAACAATGATACCGCGTCGGAGGCAAATTGCCTCAGTTCTTCAGCTGAAGCCGTCACATCGAGCTTCATCGTCTTTGCGCCCTTCTCGCGCAGTGCCGCTAAAGTCTCTGGACGACGTGCGGTTGCGATAACGCGCAACCCCGCTGACAGCGCCGCTGCCCTGAGGATTCAGTTAAATGATCGCAAAATGACATTCCAGACGCCTCACCTTGAGCCAGTTCACGTCCAAAGCCCGTAGAGCATCCGGTTATGAGAATCACAGAGGATGCCTTGCTCATGCTTTGAGATTACAGTTTTTTGGAGGAGGGCAGACTCTGTTAGCTATTGGCAAGATGATGGTTTGGAGCAATGACGTGCGCTGACATCTGTGAATGATCCGTCGGCACCGTGGGAAACAATAGTTGATACCCACGTCCCGTTTGGCCGATGCTCACTTTCGAAACGGGTTCTCGCTGGGTCGTTTCAGGACGTAGCGAATACTTGGGTCTTGTCATGCTCACCCGGAATTTCCGGTTCGATTTGGAAATTTGACAAGATGGGCCCCAGTGCGCTATACGGCCCGTGGCGTGTGTCAAGAAGAAATTGGTACTGTGAACAGGCTCTGAATAGACTAGTATCAGAATAAAGATGATGGATGAGAATTCGAACATATCAAGGACATTTTATTCATAAGTAGTGCGAAGTGCAAGGAGCCCGAATTGCCCGAAAAGAGACGAGCGGTGCTGAAGTCGAAAGTTGGACGCACAAAATGCCGCCAGTGCGGGTCCGTGTGAAGTTCTGGTCAGCCCTGGCAAGATGAATAGAGAATAATAATGAATTTGACATAAGTAACTTCGGTCTTGATCTTAGGAAGTCCAAAAAATTATTTTATCAATGAGGCGTGGGGAATGGCAAATATCTTGCATGGAGAGAACACGCAGAAATGGTAAGCATTGCGAGCCAATGTCGATGTGGAGGGGTCGGACGGCCGGGATGTGGAATTCCTTCCACATCCACCTTTCTGTTCTACTCTGGTATGCCCCTATTTTACATCACATCATCATTTGTACCGTAAATACTACCACATTACCACCTTTCTGCCTCGTACTACAACACCAACGGCCAGTGTAGGGAAAGCGCCCAGAGGTAGCACCGAGCTCCTCGCCCCCTCCTCTTTGGAACGCCGCCAGTGGGCTCCTTAGCCACCCAAACCCCTCGATTCACGCCTTACGACGCCGCATTCTTCACACGGCTTTTTAACACTTTCTTACTCTGTTTTTATCGCGTTTTCGCACTCTAAGGCCCGGGACCAGGTCCCTATTTTTATCCCTCGCATTCTTTCCACCTCTACATGGACTACCAACCCATCTAAAGAACCTACCAGCCAGGGCTCTTACTCCGCCACATCGCGCTCCACGTGCGATTCAAACTCGTGCAAGCTTGAACCGTGGTCCTTGATTCAAAATTGAACCACGTACATAGCTCTCGCCTACCGTATGTGGAGGTTTTCATTCGCTTCCTGGCACTCTCATTTCCCTTCCCAAATATGCAAACACAATTGGCAATGGCCATTACTGTAATGGAGCGAGAAAACAAGTATATTACCAAAGTACAGAAGTCGCATAATTCAACGCACTTAAAACCGGAGAAGGGTTTTCATATTCATCGAGTTCACGGCTCTCTCTGATTAGGCGATCTCGACGGCCGCCACGAGCCACCAATACGCCTCGGGTTTTGTCCTCCGTACTGCCCCCCGTCGTTCGGATAGTCACGGGGACCACTGCGCATGCGGTTCTCGCGCTGGAGAGGCCCATCTGGAGGAAGAAATAACGAGAACCCACTCAGTTTACACAAATCGCATCACGGGAAGGTTTCAACGTACAGCCGTACAAGCCATTGCGGCTAACAAAGCATTATTGAATCACGATATCAGGAAGATGGGATAAAGGAAAGAGACAAACCTGACAACTATTCCCGGCACACCACGCAGCCAAGCATTTACATGGTCCGAGAACGATGGCTGGGGATTGCCGCCCTGAGAGGGCCCCACTAACATGAAAAAAGTTGAGAGCAAATAGTCGGAGAAGCTTGAAGCGTACGGGGATGTGTGTGCCTATTTGTTGAGAAAGGAGTTAGCACAAGGTATCCTCCAATAGACCGAAACGGGTTAAATTACCAATTCGCAACGAGAATATACCCTGCAGGAATGCTATTGATTCGGCTGTTAGTTTTTGTTCAGGTGGTCAAGTGGCTGGATCCTTACTCTCCGTCTATTCGATGCGTCAGCTTTTGGCTCATGTTGATCAAACCAATCACCAACCTCTAGGCCAGGTGCCAGGCATCGTCAAATCAATGCTATGGGAATCAGTTTTAAGTTAGCTTCCGGTGGTACCACCGATTTGTAGCGCCTTACGCTGGGTTCCCTCCCCTGTGATCGAAGGAAATATGAGCAATCGATACGTCCATTATGAGCACAGAGTGCCTACGTGTTGCCTAGTTGAGGGAAAGGAATCCCGCTCCGTCCAGGATCAGCACGGACAATCCGATACACATCGTTGTCTGCATTAAACATATTGTTATTGAGAAGAAAAATAATTGTGCCGAGTTACTTTGATCAGGATCTAAGGCAAATGAATCAGTTGAAATGCGATGAAGGGCCGAGAGGAAAGGTAGTTACGTCTGTAAATCTATGTGGACCGGAAGAATTAGAAGCTGCGGGGCAGAAGGTCGCGAACAGACTCACCCAACCTCCAACTTCACGAGCCGTACCGTTCGCAACTGTGGTACGGAATTAGATACACCCCCGACTCAAATGATGGTTTCTCACAGAACGAGTCATGCCAGGCTTGATCAAAAGCCAACCTGAACTGTCGGCACGTCAGGATGACACGAACGAGAAGTAATCACAGACGCCAAGAAGACCTACGCTTTCGCGACCAACGATCTGAGCTGCGGTGGGCCCTTCATCCAAGTACCTGGCGATCACAGGTAGCCCAGGGATAGTCGGCACTAATCGAAGGTATGGGTTACATAATGACAATCGGCAACATCATATCGTCGGGGAAGACGTACGAGGCATATGGAACGCAGGGACACCGCACCCAGCACGTTTCTTGTAAGACAGAGAGGTTGTCTGGTTCTGTCCTAGGGAGTCGATGTACGACGCCACTTTTGACTTATCCTCCCAAACGAGGTAATTATGGTCAGGACCGGGGAATTTCTGGAAAATGTTGGTGTGGGCCCATGCACGAATCCGAAGGCAAACTTACATAGCCCGGGTTGTCACTGCAGTCACGGCAGCCTGTGAAAGATATTGTAACTGAGATAAATCAGAGAAATTGGCTTTATACCTTGAACTCTACATAAAGTTAACTTTGTCGGTAGGGAAACTTAGTTGCGACTCACCGTGGATTGCCCCCAATGGCGTAATCCCAGACGAAACCATTGGGACATACGGGAATCCCACCTGAAAAAATGAGCAATTTTGCAGCTCGAGGAATGAGATGGACTAACAGCTTGTATCCCTGGCGCGGAATTTCATGAATTGAAAAGCACAGCAGGAGAACAACAACTCACTGAACATTGAACTATCGCGGTGATGCAAGTGTCAGAATGCTACCACTGAACGGAGAGTAGTTAGAATTTACAGTTCCTAAAGCCGATGAACCAGCGCGCGAGCACGAAGTCTGCTTCCTCGTCAGTTGTTGCCCATGCCCACTAGACAAATCACATACTGGATTCCGGAAATAGCTCCCACCAACGGAATTGGAATGGAGACGGCAAGCAATGATTGCATCACCCGTGAAGCCGGTGAGCTTCATCAATCAGTGGTGGGGACGGTGAAAAGGATTCAAAGAGCTCACGATTGCAGTGTACCTCCGGAATCCTGGGTTGGAGACCTGGCATCCCTCGTCGACTGGACTGGACCATGTTCCGGCGCAGGTTTGGTCGGTCCTGGAAGATATAGTACATCAATTTTGGTTTCGAAAGTGAAAATGAAAAGAAAATGTCCTACACTCGCCAATAACCCCATTCCCCTGTCCAGCCAGTGTAACAGGTTGTGGGCCGGTCGAAACGTACGCCCTAATGACTCGAGACTCAAACTGAAGATAGAAGATCCAGCCAAAATACCTACCGCTACGGTATTCGGCGTGGTGAGGCAGAAATCTGGTACGTACACAATGAAAGGGTATCCAATCGCCGGCAGGATTCGCTTACCCTCCCATGTGCCAGTATTGACGCCGTTGAGCTTTGCGTAATACTCTACAGCCGGCCATTCTAGATCTCCGTAGCTTTGAATGTTGAAAACTCACCTCTTTGAGAGTTGCCTTTACATCCACTGCCCCAACTATCAGCGGTATGTTCGATTTGATGGAAAAAATAAATTACTTGTCGGTAAGGCTGTCCCACGTTGGTCGACATTTCTAGGAAATTATTTAAACAGTTAACAGGCAAGGCTAACTAGAGCCTACCCTTTCTGTGTTTCGCATTGGCACGTAAAACGTTCCAATCTCGCTTGAGGGGCGGAGTCAACGATTGTCCCTCAGAAACCTTTTCACTCACCCGCCAAATATCCCATCTACTCATGATTGGTAAATCCTCAAACCCGGAAAACGAACTAATACTCACAGTTGGTACATTCCTATACGGAACATTAACACTGGTACGAGTTTACGTCGTATGAGTTCATACCTGAGCAAATATCTTCCGTCCGCGTATGTCAACCGCCGGAGTCTATGAGCCAGGTCGGAAAATGGAAGCGATTTGAGCATTTGAAGACATACAGTACGGCAAGCAGCATCCCAATCGCCTGCGAATGAATCAGTAGCTTTTCTAAGAATTGCGTGATGCAGCATGACCTTTCACATCAAAGATTTTTGCGGTCTCGATTTCTCGGCCATAGTCCTTGCATTTCCCTGTATCTTTCCAATTTCCCCTATGGTGGAAAGAGCTCCACTGTGTCCGACGACCAGGTATATAGTTCACTCACCAATGTCCGTCATCCCGACGATCGAAGGGTTGGGTCGCCATTACTACATCCGATGAACCGCTGTGTTGACCTTGGGCGGGGACCGCGTCATCCGCACCCCATATCCCTACGCCGCCGAAGCATGATGTTCTTGAAACCATAAGTCAGCGTCCCTGCACAAACAATTGAACGTACTGTGCCCAATCCTGCTTCTTCTGCCGCGTTTCTGAGTCATCGTAGCTGAGCGCAGCATCCTCTCCAAAGATCATATACTTTGTCCAGCTGAAGTCGTCGTACATTTCCCTGGTGGTCGATGAGAACGAGAATCATAGCTGAGAAGTGTACTTACGTTGCTTGATATACTGCTTTCTCGTACACAATAGACAAATAGGGAAGCTCCCCATCTGCGGTGGTTGAATTGGTTTCAAACAGCTTGAGCGCAACTTACCGAGACCACATTGTTCGATTTGATCTGGGTTAATCATTGAGTTTCACGAAAACGGAAAGAGATTCAGACACTCACTGCCTGGAAATCCAACGCCAGTGGTTGTGCACCCCAAGCCGAAACAGGTCTATCTCCATTATCAGCGTTGTCTGGGTGTGGTTTGCAGTAAGGGATACCTGGTGATTCAGAGCATACGCTCGCCCAAAGTAAGATTGTATGAGATTGAATTGTCCCATTTTCTCATACCTATCCAAAATTATTATCACGTCCGATTTTGGAATGTAGAAGCCCACCCAATTGTCTCAACGAAGGCCTCGATATCCCGGATCGACGAATGCGGGCGGAACACGTTCGAATCACCGGGCCGCCAGAAATCCACTGTGAACAAATTGACAAAGTCCACAACGGGCAAGACCTCGTCGTTGAAATTCGGATACGGAGCGATCCCACTGGTCGAGACGCTGATGGTGAGATTAGGGATCGTCGAGCCGGCGCGAACCGTGTTGATGAAGTCCTTGAATCCGTCCGGTGGGCACTGGGCCAACGGGCCTCCTCTAAACCACAATTAGCATGAAATCTCCTATACGTTAGAAGCAGCTTACTCAGGGGCATCGGGGTTGTCGCACAAAAAATCAAACCCAACGATCTAGAAAGCATTTGAGCAACCTCCGGTATCCCGATTGCAAACCCCGCTCACAAGCTTGTTCCACAAATTCGTCTGAGTGATAAAGTTGGCGCTGTTGTTGTACAGTGAGGCCCAAGAATCCTGCGGCAGCGCCAGCCCGAGCATTAACTTGATCTTCCCTTCCCACGCGCCTTCGAAGTCCGACATGAACAATGACGCCGTTCCGTCACTGTCCCCTGGGCTACTGAGGTTACCGGTCCCATCGACGTCCCAGTGCGTGATCACTACGTGAGAGCTGCCCTTATTTAGCGTGGCGGATGGACACCAGCGAAGAAGTCGTACAAGTTCTGTAGGGGGAGTTGAGACAAATCGGGGTAGGGATTACAGCCTCGTTTCTGGGCGGTGATATCGACGTATGCGATGCTGCGGTTGAATTGGTTGGTTGGGCAGTTTGGCTGCGGTTTCCCTGGGTAGTTGGTGCACGATATAGCAGTTTCGCGTGTCTACAAATTGTTGAATCAGACAATTTAAAGTGGAGATCGGAATAGCCGCACATATTCAGCGATGATTTCATTCATCTGGTGTTACATTAATCCGGATAGAGAGGAACCATTGCTTTGGAATCACTTACACTGTCGCTCGGCTGGGAGACAGATAATCAGATCGTTTACACTAGGAATCTCAAGAGGTTAGCTTACGAAGTCATTCACAAACGCGATATGAGAGTCTGGATCAGTGCAGTTTCTGGGACAGGTGCTTAAAACCCCTGAAGATTAGGAAGGAAGGAGACTCACGAAACGTAATTTCCGCTGAAGATTTCCGAGTCAAGGTAAACATCTTTCAGACTGCAGAATCTATGCACCATACCTGCTATCTTGAACAACACACGGCCCCTGTTGCGTGAACCCGAACTGGGCCTGGTCCGCATTCACCCCCGAATAGAGGTTCGCCAGATTCGCATACGCGATTTGGATGCCTGAGCTTGGGAGTTGTTGTCTCAGTGTGATGAGCTGATCGACGTAGTTGGCGGAGTTTCCTTGGGCCACCGTGCCGAGGAATAGGAAGTTTGTGCACCCTGGAATATGAGTTAGAGGGAGCGAGAATATAGTGCTAGTTGAACACTGACCACGCCGTCGATGAGTTTAGTCTTCACGTTGGAGATCAACCGCGGGAGCAATTGCGTCTCGAAATTCGTTCCTGGAGAGGACATATGTCCCTATGTGACTACCAGCAGGAAGTGGACGGCATACCATCGGTGAGATCCTCCGATCCCACTGTGATTCGGTTAGCTTGGAGATCCAAGAGAAAAGTGTACTGAGACATGAACGTACAGAACACAGCAAACACCGTGCTATTACCATTAAACTTGACCTTCTGCGAGACGAAGAGATCCGCTTGATCGTTGAAGTCGGACGGGTGGCTCCCAGGGGGGTACACAGTTTTCTGTGACACATTTCACCTTTTAGAGGCCACGCGAGGAAGAGAAGGATGCGAGGTACGCACGTCGATCACAGCACCGGGGACCGCCTAGGATCAGTGTTAGCAATCTCAATTTATGATGAAAGGGAAGGGAAAGACGTACATAATCGCGCAGAGGGACTAAAAATATCGGCTGAGATATACTACAGGGAGGGTAGAAACAAGACCGACTCACTGGAGCTATCCATGCTGAGCCATTCAATCCACGTATACCCATTGGACATGCGTTCCGTGCCGTTTTGGATGAGGAGGCCGTCGGCGGGGCTGTGGATTCGGTTTCGAAGTTGGTAAATACACGAGGCTCCCTGGATCGATGCGGACGTACACGTAGAGAGGGGTGTCCGGCTTGGAGCCATTTGGCGCGCCGTTCGCTAGAGGAAGACATGATGGACGCTGGAGCGTATAATAAGTCGCAGTACTTACCGGACCAAGCATCGCCTGGAATCCGCCAGTCAATTCACTCCGGAGTATAGCACAGGAAAAGAAGCTCACCAAATGCAACGATTAAAGAAGTGTCTGCCGAGCTCAGTGAGATTCCGGTGTTGACTGCATCCCATCATTGGTCAGTCCATGGTGCAGTTCAACTGAACGGGAGGTACAACGCACATCCCGACGTGTTATTGCCCGCAGGACTAGTGCCCGTACCACCCGAGCTGCCGGCTCCAATGTAGCAGTTGTTACGAGCTAGAGTGGCAGCGGCGGCGTTGCTAGTGGTCGTGCTTGCCTCGGTCCCGCTGATGCCGGGCGGCGCAGAACTAGTGCTAGTGGCCGGCGCGCTAGTGGGAGAGCTTGCGGCGCCGCTGGTCGTCGGGGGCGCACTGTCACTGGCACTGGTAGTGGGCGAACTGGCCGCGCTGGTCGTCGGGGGCGCACTGTCGCTGGCACTAGTAGTGGGCGGGGAAGTAGGGCTCGAACTCTGGGCGAAGACGCTCGAAGTGCAGGAGAACGCGAGTAAGGTGGCGATGAGGAGTGCGTGGATGTGCCTCTTCATCGGATGAGAAGGATGCTATCGTGAGGTAGTACTACTAGTAGGTTGGGGTGTTTTATCCTGGGGTAGTTCCGTCAGGTTTTTAAGATGCAGAGGGAACTATTCCGGCGCTTTACTTGCAATTGCAACTGCCGCGCCACCCATGTGCTAGAGATGAAACTGAGAATAGTTTGAACACTGAGCGGGATGCACCTTCATCATTACGCACCCATTACGAAGGGCTTGTTCATTGAGGATCGAGGCAGTTCGAATTTTTTGATGAGGTCAATATTGGCGCGGTCCTCGCCGGGGAACTGCGGGTACAACTTCTCAAAGTGGCTCGCACTGAATAGGTGGCGTGCAGAAGTCAGGGAGGGTCGAGGCTGTTCGAATTGTTTAATGAGGTCGAGACGGACCTAGTCTTTATGGTGAAACCTTTCAAACTGGCCCGCACTGAATAGGTGGCGCGGATGACGCCATAAACTGTACGTTAGGTTTGGTGGAATCATACGTTAGAACTGAATCCCTGTCACCTTTGGTCTACTCAAAGCCATCATTTGGTTCCTAATTCAAATGGGTGCGAAAGAGGGCAAGAAGAGAAACTGTGAAGGAGAAAAGGAAATTTTCGGATATGGGAGTCGGAAGAGAGCAAGTGGCGGCGTCAAAGGCGGATCAAAGTGCGATCAACCGCACCACCCCTTTCTTTCCAACTGCGTGATGCTCTAGATCTGCGTCTCGCAATGCACGGCGGGAACCTTGGCAACAAACACCACCAAGGCGCTGTAGATGTCTATGGTAGATAAAACTCGAGTAAGAAGATTCGGGGAGACGTGTGTACAGAGAAAGGAAATGAAAAAATGAAAAATAAATAACGAAATCAAATGACAAGTACCTGGACCGTTTGCGGCGAGGGACAAGCGAGGGTCGCGAATGGTGCACACACCGCCCCGCTAATCAATCGTCTTGTGGAGGGTTGAGGAAACGCTCAGGAGTACTTACGTTAGATTGCATCCACATGGCGGACAGCGGACCCGGCTGATGACATCATGAGAGTCATTTGTCGCTTCATCCAGGCGCGACAGGTAAAGGTACTGACGGCGCACGTTGTTGCGCTATATGGGCCCGGTGTATCATAAACAGAATGGTGTCACGTTCAACGGCCCCGTCGACAAGGCCCGCCAGGACCTATGCCGACCAAGTGCTAACGCCTGCTCGGCCGCGCGGGAAGCGCCGCCGATCGGGCGTTAGCACTTAATCGGCAGATGTCGGCATGGCCTTCAAAACGCTGCGAACAGGGCCACTGAACGCAGTGTGTGGAAAGGAAGGCGAAAGCAATTCTCGGCCGACAACTTTGCTGCAGGGCATGAATGTCCCTCACTTGAATAGAACACCAGGTTTCACTTGGGTTTCACTCGGATTTGGTGAGCCCGAATCCGATGTGTCCCACCAAAGCCATTCATGAATTCAATCGGGCGCTATCGATGGACCAAAAGAATATCGAGACAAGAGTACCATGTGGAGTATATTGTTTTGAGGACACATTCGGGCAGAAAACAAACTTCACTTTCATCGTCGCATTTGATCGCACAGCCAACATAGCGCGAACAGTCCAGAGGATTGTATTGCGAAGCCCATCCGGAGACACGCCGAAGAGACGGGGAGAACGGATGCAGCTCCCACCGTGTGGAGAATCCCGGGGAAGTGAACAAGCGCTAGGGGCGGATCCATTGCATGGGCAAGTGTGAGGAAGAGCTCTATACAGCGAGGTACGAGCTTGGTATGTATAGAACGTCTGTCTACGAGAGACTAAGGAAGAGCCTTGATCGATCGATGGCGTTGATGGCTAATATGGATAGATATCGGAGGTGAGGTCTGAGGTGTCGGTTTTCCGGTTCCGCGGCTCCTAAGAGCCCAATTATTGTGATTTGATCACTCTTCCAGATACTCTCGGTTTGAGCGGTCCCGAATTTCAAGCCCCGAACTCAGGATTCGGATCATCGTTCTCAAGTTCAAGTCAAGTTCAACAGTCGAACGAAAGTGACGAAACCAACCCGAACCACACCATTGATTCTCACATTCTCGGCCCGCATTTTCCAAGATGTTCAGTAGTTAGAGGTATACTCTATACTGTTCAAAAATTATTGGTTGCATCAGCATGTGCCATGGACTAGACGTAACAATTGAACAATGAATAAGCAGCACTACAGGGCTATGTGTTCCATTTGAATCCCCAGGGCAGTGTATACAGACAGATAGCATAATGATTAAAGATCACTGAAACGTAGGGAAAAAGACAGGAAGACCATAAGAACACGAGAGTTCAGTGTTTTTTTTTATATAGCTACAGCATCCCTTTCGTCATTACTAATTGGAGACTCCGGGGTGATTCACAGTTGCTGCAAAGGTGCAGTGGGCGTAGATATCAGATAGCTCAAAAAGTGTCTTCAGGTTTGTTTCCTGAGGTCTTCTTCAAACAGTTCAGCCAGCCTAGCATCAACTTCCGCAAGGGCTTTTGCTTGCAAGGACCGCTCGAACAGTCTGGCCTCGGTATACAGGTCGGATGCTTTGGAAAGTTCTCCGCGGCGTGAATGTATGTCTCCAATAGTTTGCATACATTCTGCCCTACTCCGATGGACGTCCATCCGGGTGAAACCCTCCAGTGCAACTGTTAGAATGCTGAGTGCCTCTTCATCCTTCCTCAGATGTGTGAAGACATTTCCGAGGTTCTGCAGCGCCTGGTGTACAGGCAGTATAAAGAAGCCCTAGGAGTTTTGTTTAATCATTAGGGGTGCTCAATTCTTAGGTCGACCTGGTCAGGTCAAGTTTTAATTCGAAAATTCATTTGATCCTTTGATGGCCGATCAATATGCGTGATCTCTCATCGCAGCGAATCATCCGACTCCAGAGTCAAATCGCTCGCTCACCCCGTACGCATTGTATACCCAGTTCTCCTCCTGCTCCTTGCACCACACGCGTCCCGGCCCTTATGACATCATAGATGTTCTGAGAAGTAACGGTGGACGCGAGCCACGCTTGAGTCACGCGCTAAACATAAAAAATTATGAATCCCCGTACTCCGGTGCGTTACCTGACACGACCCTCCATACAAATCTAAAACCGCTATGCAGCCGTGGGGAGAATATTTCCAGCTTGTTGATGTTTCCTTCATGATTTTCTCCAGCTATATAGTAACATAATTGACTTTTTGATCTCAAATCTTTTCCTATACCGACTAATTGTATTCTAAATCTCTTCAATAGCATATACAAGTTTTTTCATCTCCCGTTGAACAGTGTCAAGCAATGCAAGATGTTTGCTGAGAGTCCCAGATGCGCCGCCGAGACTCGGCGATCAAAGGATCAACTGATTTTTCGAATTAAAACATGACCTGACCAGGTCGACCTAAGAATTGAGCACCCCTATTTGCCATTGAGACGACAATCCAGGATTAATCCCGGATTAATTAATCCATCAAAAGGTGTCAGTGGGGATACTGAGAGTAGGGTTTAAACAGGGATTAAACCGGATTTTTGCGCGCTACAAAAAGGACAACATGCGGGGTTCGAACAAGGGACCTTACCGTTTCCACTGATATACGACACCAGATGTCACAACCACTACACTAGACCATACATGTGGGTCCCCTTCTACACTATATGTGACCTATCGGAGTGATAAGGCCATATCTGTCCAAGGTGTCGGTGGGGATACTCAGAGGGTATCAGCAGGGATTAAACAGCAGGCAAGACATTAATTAGGATTGAACTTGTGATTGATCATGTTTGAGGGATGGCAATCCAGGTTTAATCCCGGATTAATTAATCTATAAAGGTGTTAGTGGGGATGCTGAGAGTAGGGTATGAACAGGGATTAAACCGGATTGAACCTGATTAAACCTGATTTTTGCAAAGGGTATCCCTTTTGGGTCAGTGGCGGCACTAGTTGAGCTCTACAGAATCATGTGGAGAAGAGATGGCAAATATCAGTCCAGTGAATCAGGTTACACTGAAAGAGGACTCACAATTGACTAGTCTTCATCAATGAATGCACCCTTTTCTTCATCACTGTACACATATCCCCTTGTGACAGTGTATACAGACATTGCCTGACCAAAGGTATGATTGAGGAAAAGCTCAGTTGAGACCGTGGCCCAAACATGATTAATCACAAGTTCAATCCTGATTAATGTCTTGCCTGCTGTTTAATCCCTGCTGATATCCTACTCTGAGTATCCCCACCGACACCTTGGACAGATATGGCCCTATCACTCCGACAGCTCACATAGAGTGTAGAAGGGGGTGCCACATTGGTGGTTGAGTGTAGTGGTTGTGATGTGTGGTGTTGTATATGAGTGATATCAGTATGGTTCCTTGTTCGAACCCCGCGTGTTGTCCTTTTTGTAGCGCGCAAAAATCAGGTTTAATCCGGTTTAATCCCTACTCTCAGCATCCCCACTGACACCTTTAGATGGATTAATTAATCCAGGATTAATCCTGGATTGCCGTCTCAACGGCAAATGATTAAGCAGAACTCCTAGGGTTGCTGCAGTATACCTCGTACTGCTGGATGCATTACAAATGCAAAGAAAATGAGAGCCCATGTTGCGACCACTGGTACAGCGTGCACTGGATGCCTAGAGTCTGCCAGCTTGGCAAGGCAATAGCATGCGAGCTCATTGTCCATATCATACACATCAGTGAAGGTACGGATGTACTGATGACGTGCCCCTGCTGTGTCTCCCTCGCAGAGCTTCAAGTTGGCAGTGTGGGCCTCACAAAGTGAAATGCCCTGTGGGTAGTTTATACATCAGAATATTTCCACTGCAGTGTGGAGGTTCTGTGATACAGGAGCTGTGTTGGCACCTGTTACAAGATCCAGGGACACAAGGTTGAGCAGACAATAGGCATAATTGGCCGGGGAGAGAACAGGGGAAGTCTGGGAAAGGATTACTTCCTGGGCCTGTCTTGCCTGTGCATACTCCGTCCTGAGCTGGTGAATCTCCCCCTCAAAGTTCATCAATAGCCAATGAGACTCTCCACCCTGCATGCTAGTTCGAAGCACCAGTGCTTTCCATTGGTCCACAACCTGTATGCCATGTTTGAAGTCACCAAGTCCAATATAGCATCGGGCCTGGCAATGAAGACTATTGAGCTCTGCCCAGACATCACCTGCAGAAACCGCTATTTTTTGTGTTTCATGGCCGAGCCGTAAACCTTCTGACCAACTTCCATGAAGCCATTCTATTGTTGCCAAGCCAGACAGTCCTCCCACTCGGACCACTGGAGAAGTGCATTGCGGTTCAAAGGTGAGTGCACGATGATAAAGATTTTGTGCTTTCTTATGATCACGAACAGTGTCGGCATAATATCTTCCGACCATGATGTACAGTCGAGCTGGACACATATAAATTATGGCTCGCTCATGGGGTAACAACACTTACCTTTGCCCTCAATGTTGTTGACTATGCGAAAATGTTCAATGGCCTCATCCATGTACTTCTCAGGATCTGGGATAGCATGGAACCACCTGGCTCTGAAGGCTTCAACAATAAACTGCCCATAAAGGTGGTGGTCATTGATCTGAGGAAGCATTTCTTGCAGGCACAGCATAAGCGGGGTGAGGCCACGTTCCATCAACATATTCAGTTGGTTGAGCAAAATAATGGCTCGTGCGGTGTCCCCAGTGTCTGTAGGATCACAGTTCAATCCATAGACCAGTAGATTGTGCATGTTCCCAAGATTTGTGAGAAGATGTGGTGTCAAATTACCCACACCTGAGGAAGAGTCAATGAAAAGTCCTCCAGAGCCTGAGAAGATCATTAAAGTACTTCCGCAGGGGCCGCACCAGATGTGGTGAAAGTGGTATGGTAGTCTGAACATAATCCCTGATTGGTGCCAGTACTTTTAATCTTTCAGCATGATCAATAAAAGCAAGTGATGTGCGGGGCAAGGTTGTTTTGCATTCCGCAATTTCAGGAATTGGTGGTTTGCTTTGTACCAGATCAGTTTCGGAAATGCCGTCGGACAGCAGGGACAGCAGACCCAGAAGATCCACCGCATGGAGTAAAGATGCCATGCGAGGACTCGAAAGAGATAACTTGATTGAAATCTCCAAGTTTGATCGTTTGTCGTAATCTGCAGAGAGAAGGGCAGTGTTCTCAACTTTCCAGCGTGCCAGGGTGGCCTGGCAACCCTCAGAGGCAGCAATGTTTGCGACTAGTTTGAACTGCAAGAGGGATATGGTCTGTGATCTCTAACAGCTGGTCCACTTCCAAAACATCATGGATTTCGTCCGCAATTTCAATGAATGTCTGGTGGGCTGCGTCCGATGACAACGGACTCAGTGGATGCAAGAATGGATGGATCCATTGAACTTTGCTTGGTCTCTCAGCCCCGCGCATTGTGATCTAGCAAAAACAAGTTAGAATAAAAACATGGCAGACGAAGAGACACTGTTACAAGAAGGGCCACATGTGGGATATCGGTCAGTAGGGCAAGGAAACTCCTCGACTTTTACGCGCCCATCCGCCGGCTCCCACGGTGTCTCGAAGTTATCCAAAATGAGTAGGGTGGGTGGCTGCATAGTCAAGTGGTGAACGATGTGTCTCGTCGAGCACTGGGATCCCTCGAGGCCCAGGTGGGACCCAATGGTTGCGACCAGAGAATTGTTTGTCTGGACAAAGTCGCAGGGGATGAAGTGCCGAATGGGATATTTTTCAACAACCTTCATGCTATGAAGGACCGTCACCGCCAAGGCTGTCTTTCCTATTCCACCGGGGCCGAGGATTGCAACTCGGGCCGGATCCGCAAGCAAATTATCCACAAGATGTTCCAATTCAGTTTCTCGCCCATGAAATATTTTTGGGGATGCCGGCAGTAATGAGAATGAGCCCGAGCTGGATCAAACAATGAGAACGAAATGGTGTTTCTCAGTTGAAAGAGAATCACCTGACATTCAATGAACTGCGCCCAATCTAAAAAAAATCAAATGAGACTTGAGAGATAGAACACTGAGCAGCCCCACCGAAGACATGGCGTCAAGTGAACCACTCTGAGTTGAAATGAGTTCCAGGAGCTCTTGGTGGCGCGTCTCGGTGTCCGCATTCAACTTGACAAAAGTGGACAAAATTCCAACCGCTTGTTCCCTCTGTTCGGGTAAAGATTAAAGTCACGTTTGACAAACAGCTAGTCACAAACTGTGAAACTGTCCAAAGCCACCTTCAACTCGGTCTCACAAGCACCCAACTGTCCGACAAGTTCGCTTTGTTTGAACAGCCGTGTGATTGTTCCCAGCTCTTGCTGTGCTCTCAAGCACGAATCAACTTTTTGGAGAGTTCTATTCCCGACAACGAATGAACAAACCTGTGAATCAGGCACAGATCACTTACATAGCGAATTGAGCTATGTGGTAGAGGATCTTCGGTGATTGAATGTCTTCTGACTGGATCGATAGGCCCGTGAGTACACAGACTAGATGATGGATGTCTTCCACAATTCGGATACATCGCTCCTTTTGAGACCTGGTGTTCTGGTTTACGAATGTAAGTTGAATGTATCGTGTTGTCGAAATTCACACCTGCACCATAGGAATGATTGTCAACGTGAGCGCGCAGATGCTTCCCAGAAATGGTATATGGGCGAGTCCCGCAATTTCTTGGAGTGCATTTGCCGCGCACTTGAGAATTCTTTCAGCTGTGGTAGGGGGGTGGGGGCATTGCGAACCTGGGAGTAAGCGTCCCGCTACAGCTCTGAAGTATATGCAGGCGGATGCATGTGGTCCCGATGATTATCACAAATTGGATGTTTAATTGAGCTAAGCCAAGCCAATAGAAGGTTCAGGGCGAAGGGTTGAGGAGGAATACAAAATAGCTTTTATATGGGGCGCCACAGCCAAGGCCATCCTTGTGAGCACTGTATCAACCTATACATCGCACGATGATCGCTCCTATGTCCCGTCCGCTCGCGTCCAGTTCTGAGGCCACTCTTTCACCGGAAAGCCAAGCACAGGATATACCCCAACCGCCCGAGGCATCGAACCATTGATAGTCTTTGACCAAGCGATCTCGTAACTGCTTCTTCCATTCCATCCAGCACCCGGAAACGGGAAAGCTCCTGTAACTAATAATAATGGCGCTGATGCGGAGGTTGAATCACGGATGGTTAACGATAAAAACTTGGGGATCAATCTGTCAATAAGATTCCTGCAATGGAGCCACGGCCATCATCGATTAATTGAAACAAGTTGGAGGGGTTGTCCGTGGCGTGGTAGCCGTCGGCGGCTAGACGAATGGAACTTGCCGTCTCGCTGGTGCAGGCCCGAGCGAGATACCTCAACACGAGTGCGTCCAGAATTATACTCGTCTCGAGCATGCCTCAGCCAGCCGCTCACCTTTGGCATGGGCCGCAGTCGGCCCGCAAATCCACAGAGGTGGATTGAGATGAGTAAGTATGTCCACTATCCGCATCCAACCAGTCTAATCAATCCAATCCAATCCAGTCCACTCTGGCTAGGCACGGATTGGGATTCAATACTCGAATTTATTTGACGCCGATTTGGGCTTTCGACAGAGATACCAAATTAAATTGCCGTCGGTGCTCTTCCCCGGTTGTTGGTTCTCGTTCGGAGAGATTTTGAAAAGTCAGTGGAGTTTACACCTTCGGTTCCATCCACATTGACTTGCGCTGGTATCCAAGTTAACTTCCATGGCGGACATTTGCGCAAGTTGATGGTGTCGAGTACTGTGAGAGCGCCAACCATTATCAGTTCGGTCGAACGAGCTGGGTATATGTATCAGGGCTTACCGTGCGCGCAAGGAAGGTAGTTCCGGCATAGCAACAATGCATGGGTTGAGCGCGATACCTAGATAGGAAACGCGGAGAATGAATAATAGGACACACCGCAACTCTGAGAAGCGGCGGTTAAAAAATTTCAACAGTCGGTTAGCTAGATTGGAGCCTGAAGTCGTGATGATGACGTGTGTACGCAGGGATCTTGCAGTGTGAAGGACGGACACGGAAGGATCCAATTTCAGATCTTCTCGAAAATTGGAGAGATAAGAAGGACCCGTTTCGGAAAGGCAGGAGACTCAGATATATTCGGCATTCGGCAGCACAAGGGAAGGACGTCGAATTGATCAGGATTACATATCAGAAAATAGAAGTGAGAGCTCGAATACCAGAGTGTAGCGGGGATACATGATACATCAGCTCGTTTGGACGAGTCGAGATGGATAATGCATACGGGGATTCATCATATTTCCGTGGTACCCTATGACATGATGTGGTGGGTGTCGCTTCTGAAAATCGGCGAGCATCCCTGTCTATCTCGTCCGTCCTGATGGCGAGCGACTGCAGAGCCGGGAGATTCAAATGCGGGAGTATAGCTGATATATCCGCCGCGGTGAGGAGTTTCGTGGGTTGAAGCCGAGGAACGCCGTTGGGAAAGTGACAGCGTGAAACACTCGAGCGACCCGACTCCGCCATTCCGAATCGAGCGCACATTCACCCAATCGAGGCGGTTGAACGAAAAGGATGATTCGGACTCGGCATGGGTGCCGCGGCCGAGCACGGAATCGCCGACGCCGTCTCGCTGCTGGCCAATCAGCAGGTAACGCGCCGGGATTTCTTTCCGCTCGAAACGCTGGATCTTCGTGCTCCCCACGACGATAAGGGGTCCTGGTGTTCTCTCCGCCAGCGTCCGGACCACATCGCGAATTATGGCCACAATCGGCACGCGCATGCGACTTTTTGAGGGTCTCGAAGGGGTCGTATCGCCACTCGACGGACAAGGATGTCAAATGTGGACAGTTTGCGACAGCCCCGGGTAAGGATCGCATGCGTCGGAGGACGGCGAACGCAGGGAATGTGCAGCGCAACGCCGTGATTTGTGGGGACACGCAAGCGAGATGGAGGGCCTGTAGGAAGAAGGAGGGTACATCGATGGATCCTGTGTCTGAGATGACGTTGTGCTGCACATATAGATGGTGAGAGGAAAGCTCATTCCATGTGCGGGATACGCAGGCCGTCTGGAGGAGATCGTCATTCGTCAACAGGGCCAGTATTTCGTCCCAGAGTTCGACAGGTAGTTCTAGCGTCTGAAGGGGTGTTGAACAATTTGGCCAGGGTACTCCTGCGTCGGAATCGAGCGAGAGACTTAGTCGTGAGGGAGAAAAGCATCGCTGGACAAGAGGCACAAGATGATGATCACCTCGATGCGGTTTTGGCAGTGCAGATCTCATCTGATCTACAATCAATGTTCAAAAGCCGATCGGGTTAATCGGACTTATGTGGTTCGCATTTTTAAGTACCCGTCCTTCATGTTCGGCTGCCTAGGGAATGCTAAAAATCCCTCTAGCCTTAGTCTGCACAGGTTATAAAGCATTTCAAATCGCTGAGAGAAAGAAGAAGCCCCGCTACTGCAAGTCACCTCGGGCGGAGTCGAACCATGACTTTCTCTGAACCTAATCCATCCATAGTGGTGATGAGCGAATTGCTGTACTCCACGCGGACCTACTTGCTTCATGCTATGGATTTTAGCTGCACCGGAGACGTTGATCTTGTTTTCCGTTGGGCACTGGCCATACAGGTCTGGCTACTCGTTTTTACCATTTTCTTGTTGGCTTGTTGAAACCTGAACTCGGACATACTACCCAAACCGTAACTTACTGATTTTATAAATGAGGAATATAAAGTGTCCAATCACGTCAACCAACCACCCCTCGCCCACAGCCCGCAAGGTAGTGAACGGCAGCACGATGAGAATAATGCGAAATAGCGCATACAGTGCGACCCCAGCACTTGCGATGCGAAGGGTACATGGTCGTGCGTATTTCCGCCCCAGAGTACGTGCCCCACCGCGTGAGGAATGACCAGGAGCGCGGGTATCCCGCTACCGCCACCGCGCTCACGCGCCAGAGGATGCGTTCGGCAAGCGAGGGGAAGCTCGCGTTCCACGCCGCGCAGTGGATGGCGCCGAATACAACGCCGACAAGCATCCGGCGAAGGCTGTTCGTGGCTGTGGCTCGTCGTGCGAGGACCAGAACTCCGGGACCGCGTGGCTGGAACGAGGCTCGTAGTGAGGGTAGATTCCCTGAACAGGCCCGAAGAAGAGTTTCAAGAAATGGGTTGTCCCGTCTGCGGCGGGGAGGCGTGGGGCTACGTGTGGGGAGGATGGGGGATGGTACATGGATTTGAATACCGTTGGAGACGCTCCTCTTG
>JARKIC010001781.1:0-95833 GCA_029378375.1 Mycena olivaceomarginata | reverse complement strand
GGTTGTTCTGGCGAGCCGGAGTAGAGTTTAAAGGTGTATTGATATACCCGGTCCGCTGCAGCGCATTACGACTGTTACGAGTTTATTTATTTATTTGGTCATACACGAATCCACGCGCGTCAACAAATTTTTGCCTGCAATTTCGCCATTTAATGTGTGACGTTACCGTCTTTAACAAATGTGTTCCTATCTCTTAAATATAACAAACGACCGATGACCAACGGGACCAGGAATTCCTACACGCCTTTGTAATTCGTGCGGTACAATTAAGCATGGGATGAGACTTGATGCCTCCTCAAGCCAGCGATCAGATGATTCGGAACTTTCCGAAGCTCTTCGTACGCAAGCACTGCACCGCCACATGTCCGGTTTTTCCCATCAGTCTCCTGTCAGCTTCGCTCATGGCTCTTCAAACCTTTCCGGAGCGATTTACTCATACACCACTCTTCCGAGAGTACCCTTGGCTGTCCGACGCTTTCCTGTCTGGCAGGTGGCTCGAAGCGGCGACTCACGGCGGCGGCTTTAAAGATTACGCCGAGTTTTTGGTCCAACTGGACCAACGTGTGCCACCGGCGAACTCCACGGAATATTCGGATGCTGAGGGTCGCGCGCTCCTCGGCTTAGACAACGCCTACAAGGTGGTCCGGGCCCAAGTCGCCGCTAACAGCAAGGCCGTCTCAAAGACCTGGACTACGTTGCTTAGATTTCAAGTGCTGGATGTGCTGTTGGCGATGAAATGGGGTATTTCTGATATGCCGTGTGCTGTCTATCCGGCTCCAACAGGTATAAAACAGCTTGAGGTGAGTGATCGTTCTGCCAATATGAAGTTTCATAGGTGACGGTATGTGTCGATAGCTGCTGACGTCGTTGAGTACGTGGCCAGAGCGGGTCAGTGCGTTTCAAAACGCTTGGAAAAATCGACATCGTAAAGCCGCGAAAGAGTCGAAAAGAAAGGCACAGGCGCCGAGCGACGACCAAGATGTAGTTGCGACTGCGCCGGGATCGACTGCCGACTCCGAGGCCTGGACTTTGGTCCAGAGGTTGTCCGGCTTAAATCCGAAATCTTTGCTGCAGAAGACAATCAAAAATTTGCAGGCTATGGGGACTGCGCTCACCTGGATTATCGAGGTGAGTTATGCGAAATTACGGGATGCCATGAATTGACGATGCCTTTGTTTCTGCGTCGGGTGTGGTAGTCACGGGTTTGCCGAAGATTTGTTCCCCTCACCATCCGTGTCAACGACTTATACCAGTCGACCCATGATGCTGCTGCTCAAGTCGGGACGTTGACGGTTGTCGAGTTGCTCAGGCCCCTTTCCTATGCCCTTAACTCCTCGTTTATGACCGTTTTTTGCGACCTGGATCTGCAAAAGGAATTTGGAAACGTCATGAACCAATACGAGGTACTTTTTGTCGGGACGTCGCGGAATGTTGCTGACCTGTTTGTAGACAAAACTGTTTTTAGGCCGGTACAGGACCCCGCGCCTGGCTTTCATGGAGGATGTCGTACTAACGGTCGTGCGCGATATCGCGATCGGCACCCCGGTGGATGCGTCTGTTGCGACGTTTCTGGCAGCAGACTCCGAACACTTAACAAGACTGCCGCCCGCGGAAACGGCGGATCAATCGATATTCGTTCGTAAGTTGTTGCAGCCTGTAACCGCACCAGCTTCTCACTCTAGCCGTGGATAGCATCGGACGCTGAAAATCTACGACTTGCGGTTACCTCTTCTCGCAAAAGGACGAAACACCCGACCACTGCCGTTGACCGTCCCTGAACTGCCATGTTCTCGAGTCATTGCTACCGCTCTGGCGACCGATATCTGCGACGGTCAGACAGTGCAGCAAGCCTCCGTCCCGACTGGTCGGCGCTCCTAACGTTCGATGATTCTGGGGATACTCCCGGCAATGAGGGGTGTGTCCTGAATGTGCTGAGGGCGCAGGCCCCGACGCTCGAGCTGGATCCACTGGCGTCGCTCAGGTACGGACGGAAACGATTTATCCAGTACACGTGAGGAAAACGTGGCCAGCGCGGAAGAAACTAGCGTCCAGTGAGTCTCAGCCAGTATTGGATTGGATTCCTGGCTGAATTAGAGTGAATTTCTTTCAGGTACACAGCATTTCACGCACACGGCTGCCGATCGTACCCTGCCCCGCGGGCGCGTCCTCAAAGGCGTTGTACATACGACCGAGGGAACACGAGAGTGCCGAAGTGCCAGATTCGCAGATCGATGTAGATCGAGAGAATCCGTCGGTCACGGAAGATACCTCCCCAGCGTTCAACGCCAAGGAGGTAAATTCGATAAAAAGACCCGGTCCGAATCTGTTCTCGATATGGGCACGCGGACATCAAAACGCCCGCTCACTTCGGCTGCAAACCTGAGTAGTTTGAAATCCGAGAATGAGACCAAGTTGAGTACCTCGCCATTGATTTGCGCAGTGTGTTGATGTGGTTTTCAGACAGGGCGGGTAGCGTGTTCGAAGTGTCCGGGGAATCTGTTCGGTGATGAGAGTGGATCTAAATATGCCGAGCATGCGGACTCTGACGAACAAGTCGGATCCTCTGGCGTCGCTCGAGTTCCGGATGGAATGGGTTTATCCAATACGCATGAGGAAAACATGGACAACAATAATGGATCGTTTGCGTCCAGTAAGTATCTGTCGGTATTGGAGTGGAGTATTAGCTGAATTGAAGCGTTTTCTTTTCGCAGGTGACCAACCTTCCCCGCATCCGGAACCCGACCAGGCCGCGCCCCGGATTTTTTCCCCCATAACACCGGACATACGAGCGCCAGACGGCGAGATCGCTGATGTGGTGGATTCCAAGGTCGATGCTGAGCGTGAGAACCGGTCGGTCCCAGAAGATTCTTCTCCAGTTCCCCAACGCCACGGAGGGAACATCGAAAAAAAGACCCCGGTCGAATTCGGCGCTCGATACGGGCGCGCGGGCGGCAAACGCCGTTCGCGTCGGCTGAGAAATCGAGTGGATCTAAGTACACAAAGAGGACCAAGTTGAGTACCACGTTATTAATATGGGCAGTGTTTGATGAGGTGTTCAGACAGGGCGGTGGTGTAAAATCGACGGTGGACTCAACAGCACACCGCTCGAACCGCCTGAAAAGGCCGAGAGG
Organism: Mycena olivaceomarginata; assembly: GCA_029378375.1. NCBI lineage: Eukaryota > Fungi > Basidiomycota > Agaricomycetes > Agaricales > Mycenaceae > Mycena > Mycena olivaceomarginata. Next base: position 92,702 of record JARKIC010001781.1, on the reverse strand, counting down.
AAGATGAAATCGAGTAAACGGAGGAAGCCATCGAAACGACGTTCGGTGGCGTCCAAAACGCGGAAACCCGACGCCGTTGCTGACCGTTGTCTGAAGTCGAGAGTACACCTCCTAAGGTTTAATGGTTTTCCTGAGTGCTTGAATGTACTTATTCAACGTTTTGTAGATTTCGCTACAGCGAGTTCCGATGTGGGGTTTTAGACCAGACGGTTCGAAGAGAGAATTCGAGTTTCAGCTGCAGCGAAAACTCGGTACGGCCCTTTAACCATATGAATTAAACACCCGCTCACCTATGACTCGTTTCAGGAGCATGCTGAGGGTCCTATGTTGCAACAGCTCCAACATGCAATTGAGCGACAGCAGCAGTTATGCGGAGGCAGAGCATTCGTGCGACACGAGCCTGGCCAAATGCCCACGGAAAAACCTCGTGTGGACGAACCCGCATTATACGTCCTCACCGAGACGGAGTGGAAAGCATTGTCGGTGTTGGAGCGAACTGCCCTGTATCAAACGGGCCGTAATATTTTCATCATGAATATGGTGATCGGCGAATTGGTTGGAGGCGTTGAGGAGAGCCTTTCTGTCTTGCACAGGCTAGATGAAGTGATGGAGGTTCAAGTAAGCCGATCGTGGTTTGTTTTGGATACACCTAACGGCTGCCCGCAGTGCCTGGCTTGCGCTTGCCGCCCAAAGATGGTGTTACGTTGTCGACCGATTACTCCGATATCAACCGTCGCACGACCCTGAGGCGTTTTTTTGCCCATGCTAAACGCGACGATGGTTTGGTTCTCAACGCGCTCCAGCTACCGTCATCCCATTTTCCGCATGCAAACCCATTGGCCGGCTCGTAAGTACTGTTTTATTTTACTTACGACTAATTCAGTCATACCCGCTTTGCAGCGGCCTTGACCTCGAAGAGGTCGCTTATAGACAGACGGCGGGTCTTTCTCCTTCGGAGCGCAGACGCCGCCCAACGAAAGAAGTGGTTTGATATAGCGGGCACAAAGTGGACGATGACCCTACCGCATTTAGACGCAGCAGGAGGCACCATAGTCGGTTCGCAGGGAGCAGGTGAAAAATATTGGATTACGAAACGGGACGATACGGAATCCATTCACGATTCGCAAACCTACCGGACCTGGAACCCCGACGAACCAGATTTCGAAAGTGGACGGTACGAAGGGATCGTGTTGCCGCCCAGGGGGGGGTGTATTGTGAGCCTTCTATTTCACATTAACAATATGGTCTAATGGTGTTAGCCTTATGCAAAATGTGGAGCACGTAGTTCTTGGACTCCCGCCACACTCTGAGACCTACAGCCGGGATTCCTTCGCTGCGACTTGGATATCCGGAGGGCATTACTTCGCGGCATCGCGAGTGAGGCCGGCACTGTCTGTGCACTTACATCTCGTGATGCTGCAGCACGTACTCACAAACGTGACCACGACGCACAATGGCAAATTTTAACTCGAATCAGCGCGTTCTGGCTCGATTTGACAAGCGGTGAGTCATAATTGTTTCGGATGCCGCTGTGTTTTAACAGACTTCACAGTACGACCGGCTGAAGACACCGTCCTTTTTGCGCCTTATTTGCCTACGCTGGACGAGCATTCCACCAAAGGCTGGATGGACATTGTCTGCATCGCGTGCTTGGTTGTTTTATCTGTTTGTTTCGATCGCCGTGGGTATTTGGACTTCATTCCGCAGGAGGAGCTCTTACAGCGAGAGCATGACTCCATTCCGCAAGAGGAGCTCTTACAACGAGAGCAAGTTATTTCCATGTATCGACGATGGAGGCGCTGGTTCACGGTGAAGTATGTGGGTCGCAAAGGAGACGCCGTCGTGGACTGGGAAGCAGACGTGTTCACGGTGAGTTTGTACCTGCCGCTGAGTTTTAGGCTGACCGTGACGTACAGCCCGCGCTTTTGCATCTCGCCAGAGTTCTGTTATGTTATCATGAAGAAGAACGCAGCGACTCCGCAAATTCGGAGTCCGATGGCCTCGTTAGGTTCTCGGGCGAGGTCGTGAAGAGCAAGGTAGTTGATGCGCTGGAGTCCTATTCTTCAGGTTTGGGTGCGCAGCTTTCGACGCCGCCCCAACACTCTCGTTTCTGGCTGTTCTCCGGGGATGAATTTACTCTTCACGCTTTATTCTAGTCTTTGTATTTTGAATTACAAATCGTTGGTTGGTTGATATCGATGGGGATATTAGAGGCCAAAGTATACGTACCATTGCATGTTGATACCCGGCATGATTTAGAGGGTCCTGGCTTCGTCTCGCGTCCAGTGCAGCGTCTGGATAAGTTTTGCGCTGCACAAATACGTGAACTCTTGTTAAATTTTCGTCTTCAGTTAGTGGCTGTGCACACCACACGTACGCAACACTTCGGGTATTTCCGAACATCTGATGGACGGCTTCGGCAGCAATTCGATTACAAACCCCGCAGCCGGTACTTGTGTACTACGGCGTTGGTTCAAACTGTACTTGTTATTTAAATCTATTAGCGTGTTGTAACTGTTATTTTCAGAAACAACGCCAGATTTCAGTGCAAGGCGGAAGTTGACACACGTACAACACTTCGCTCTGTTCAGGGCGGTTGGTCGCGAATATAGCTCACTCTGTTGATGCCACCATGCCTGGACTTCTAATAAGGTATATATTGTGTAATCTATGTTACGAGGGTACTGACATCTGGTGATCTTGGCGAGGGGCAAAATGCCCATATCAATAACAAAATTGCATGCAACAGTCGCATGGGAAAGTATCCAGGAGTCTACTCCATTCAGATGATCGGATTTTCATTTCCAATTGGATTACAGTATCCGTCAGGCCAGATGTTGGCTGCCGATCGATCGAACATGTGGAAAAGGCCCACGCAATTATCGCTCTTTCGCTCTGCTCTCACTCTCACCATGAAAATCTTACCGTTACTGGGCATATTCGGAATTCTAGTCTGGCTGGTGCATATCGTTGCGGACTCAACGTCCCAGCTTCCACCTCAATCGGAGTGCTCTCCCACGGGACGATGTCCTGCGAATGCCTTAGGGCCGAAATTGAAATTGCGGATTCCGCCGTCTGAGGAAATGTCTGCGTTCAGGGTGCCGCCTGGAGTGGGTAGCCTGTACGACATCGTCCTGAACACGCAAAAGTCACTGATATTGGTTTATTCCGCAAATGTACGGGATGAGTACGGCAGGGCATGCAGACGGCTTGTTCGCAATTTAAACAGAAATACAATGGTTCGCCATGATTGGAGGGTATACCACCTCGCCAAACTGCGTTTTGCTGTGAAAGACAAACGAAAAAGGTGCGCCTGTTGGGTTGCGTGCTTCGTTGATGTCCGAGTTCTTAGGCAAGTTGCGATGATACTTCTTGAATTTGAGCGTTGTATTCCAACGAACGCGCGGAGTATGCCATCGATTAATTACACCCCAGCACGACATCGAGGTGGGGGTCACACCAAGAAATACATGCCTTCCCAAATCAATCCTTTTCTCGCCGACGAATACGAGCCACTTGCCGCTGGAGACAGATTGGTGTATCACTCCCATGGCTTCAGCACAGTGGTAAAAGAGTCCGTGAGCCACGACCCTACCAAGGTCCGGGCCGTTATGTCTTTGCGAAGTTTGGCTAGTGAACTCACAAAGACACAACTGAAAGAGCTTGCCGCGGTTCATAATATCGTCGTGCGAAGTCGAGGTTCGATCAACAGCTTAGTGGCAGCCGTCGTTGACCACGAATGCCATTGTCAGCCGACTTCTTTTGTATTTGAAGTGTTAAGGGAAGTAATCGAAAAACAAGCAGATTCGCACAGAGCCAGAAACGCCACGTATAAAGGTCGAGTCAAAACCACGAAGAAAAATACCGAGAAAAAGTTTAGGGCCAGCGAGGCTTTACGTGCAAAACGCAAGTCTGCTAGCCTTGCCGCCAAAAAGCGGAAAACCAATGCTGAATCAACAGCTTCCGCAGATCCAACCTCCGTATTCCCGCCTGCCCCGGCTGGTCTACCTTTGAGACATGCCATACTCACTGACATGTGCGCAGACTTTAAGCCGACCGCGTTTGAGGAAGCGGGTTGCGTAGTTTGCGGGCGGCTGTGTAGATTGATAGATTTGACTTTGAAAAAAGATGTCCATGTTGACTGGGACTTGTTGACCGCGGCAGGTGTTACGCGAAAAGAAAGATTTACTTCGGCCGATCCTGTGTCCGAATTGGAAGGGCCGATTTTGGCACATGGGTGCGACCACGTTTGCACCGCATGCGAGGCTAAGTTGTTGACGGGTGTAATGCCTAAGCAGAGTCTGGCGAACCATCTCTGGATAGGCGACTTGCCTTGGCAACTTAAAGATCTTACCTGGGCGGAGAAGATGATGATTGCGAAGGTCCGGCATAACAGGTGTGTGGTAAGAGTCGCTTCTGGCCGAGGGAAACTGGTAGCCAACGCCATAATGTTCGCAACACCGGTCAGAAAGTCTACAACTCTCTGCCGTTGTCTCGAGACGAACTTAGTGAGGTTTTAGCCTTCGTCTTTCTTGGATCTGCGAAGCCCACCGAGGACGACTTTGTACGTACTCCAATGTTTGTGCGTAGACATCGGGTGAAATCCGCATTAGATTGGTTGAAACTCAACCATAAGGATTACGTTGCTCTTGAAATCTCAGAGGCTAATCTGAACGACCTACCTGAGGCTGGGATCCCTTGCGGAGTCGATTGGAAGCAAACAGAGGAGGGTGAATCAAACCTTGAGCCTGAAGCCCTGAGTGTCGACAATCCGGGTGACGTCGATGACGGTACCTCGTCTGGCCCTTGTTCGTTTGCGGTTGCAGGTTTGACCGGAGAACAGTATGCGCTGGATGACATACGGACATTAAAAATGAAAGCGCTGGATCACTTGAAAAATGGGGGTAAAACCCTTGGTATTGGGCAAGCGGAGACCCCAGAGTCCACGTTTAATAACGTACAGCTATACCCTCAGACTTTCCCTTGGTTGTTTCCATACGGTCACGGCGGTATAGGTCATCCAGCGCACAATCGGTTTATATCAGAGGGCGAACACAAACGACATTTGCTAATGTATCATGACAAGCGCTTTCAATTAGACCTGTACTTTCCGATGGTAGCCTTCAATGACGCTCAAATCAAGCAGGCTAAAACGGGAAGTAATCTGCTGGTGGACAGGAAAAAATTCCAGGATATCGCGAATCGGCTCAGTAAGATAGAGCCGGAGGTTTTGAGCGACTTGGCACAGAGGCTAGAGCAAGGTGAGCATATAAAACGAGGTCGGCGTCGGAACAGGTATGTTTCGAGTTGCTTGAAGACTTAGACCACGCCGGCGCCCGCGTAGAGGGATCGTTGACGACCAAGAAATACATGCGAAATGAGGTATGGTCTTTGATCTCGTTCAAAGGCGCGCCTTCATGGTTCATAACGTTCTCTCCTGTGGATATCAGTCACCCCTTATGCTTGTATTTTGCGGACAACCAAATCAAGTTCTCCCCGGCGCTCAGATCTTCTGATGAACGACTCAAATTAATCGCACAAAATCCTGTTGCTGCCGCACGTTTTTTTCACTACATGACAGAATCCTTTATAAGAAACGTGTTGGGTGTTGGCGCAAACAGACCTGGTTTGTACGGCGAAACAGACGCTTATTATGGAACTGTGGAGCAACAAGGCCGGTTAACATTGCACATGCACATGTTAATTTGGATTAAGAGCGCATTTTCGCCGCTGGAAATACGAAACAGATTGCTTAACCCCGACGAACAATTCCAAAAAGACCTTGTAGCGTACCTTGAGTCGTGCCATGTAGGTGAATTCCTGACAGGCACTATGGCTGAAATCAAGGCCAAAGTTCCGTACCGACCAACCGCTCGTAAAGGTTTGCACGAGGTTATTGAACCCGAGGAATACGAACCGGTACCAATGGGTTATGCAGATCCTACTCAAACGTTGCCCGACGCACCGCCTCCATTATGCGACTGCGGGGAAGATTTGTGCGAGGCTTGTGCTTGCTCTGAATCTTGGTGGCATAACATGGCAGAGGTGACTGATGACCTCATCTTGCGCTCTAACGTTCATACGTGTAGAAGGCCGGAAGCAGGGACTGACTATTCCAAGAAACTGGAACCAGGCGCCAAGATAAAGCGAGAAGTTAGAGGATGCCTTCGTAAGGACGGTACATGTTCCGCAAGATTCCCCAGGGATGTATATACGAAGACTGAGGTCGACCCTGAGGACGGTTACATAAATGTCAAGAAACTTGAGCCTATGATCAACACAATATCACCCGATTTAACTTACTTGTTGCGATGCAATACGGACGTTACCAGCCTGTTGTCTGGTACCTCTATTAAAGCTGTTGTGGCTTATGTCTCAGATTATATCACTAAGTCAGGTTTAAAAATCTACCATATGTTCGAATCCGTGAATTCCGTCTTGAAACGCCAGACTGTTGAAATTGGCTGGAGCCCCAACGAGAAGAACAACTGCCGAAAACTACTGATGCAAATGGTAAATTCGCTTACTTCTAAACTGCAGATCGGTAGTCCAATGGCGTCGTTGTATTTGCTAAAAAATCCGGATCATTACACGAATCACGACTTTAAACCCTTTTGGTGGAAGAGTTATGTGGGTGCGGTCAGAGCGGCTTGGGGTGCGGATGTGCGACCGGTTTATCCAAAGCAAACAGGCGAGGACGAAGCGGATGCAGAAACAGAGTTGGACCAGCTCGTGTTGATGAAGACAACGGATAGCTTTGTCGGCGCAACGAATGTGGATGATTACATGTGGCGACCGTCGGTATTCGAACATACTGGCTTGTACGATTTCATTCAAATGACGAAGCGGGTTAAGCGAACTCCTAAACAACTTTTTGACTTTTTAAAGAGCGTGGAGGACGGTCGTAATCCAGGTTTGGTGGACAGTGTGGACGAAGACCACGACGACTGGCTAGATGATGACCTGGAAAACCACCCGCAAGAAGATTTGTTAGACGTCAGGGCTGGCGACGTGTCTTCGCATCCATTTGACGAGAATCATCCTCTGTGGAAGTCGCATTACGTCCGATGCGCCCGTAAAAATCTGGAAACAACGGTGCCTAACTTTGTAGGCGGTGCACTGCCTAGAATGGACCAAGGTGACAGAGAGTATTACTGTTGCACTATGCTGACATTATTTAAACCTTGGAGGGACCCTTTGCAGCTTAAACCCGCTTCATCTTCCTGGCACGAAGCATTCTCGGAACATGCGTTCTCCGATAAGGCTAGGCAGCTGATGAAGCATTTCAACATTCGTTACGAGTGCAATGATGCTCGCGACGATTACAGTGCACAAGACAAGCAAAAAAGGCGCGCAATGCCTTTGTTCGACGGACAAGACTCCAAGGGCGAAAATGGACTGGTTTACGACGGTGAAACGGGGGAATTGGGAGAGTTTTTTGAGGAGGATGTGGACGCCACTTTTTTAAAGGGGCCGAATCAGATCGCTAAGGAGAAACTGATGTCGCAGGCCGAAAGCGTGTTACATGCTTCCGGTTGGACCGCTCAAATCAAGTCAGCTCCAACTCTGTATACCAGAATACTGCCTGATCAACATTTGTCGGGAAACCAATGGAAGGCCAGGATATCGTCCATTAGAGAAGGACTCTTCGCATCTAAATTCAAAAATGTGCCTGACACGCCGCGCTTGAAACGGCCGTCGGATGAATCTGCTGTTAACTTTGACGTGAAAGTTTTGAGCGCTGCGTACTTCACAAAGGACTTCCAAGCAAAAAACAAACTTGCTCAACGAGAGATTGATTCCATCGCCACCACGTTCAACCTCAATACAGAGCAGGAACGCGCGTTCAGGTTGGTCGCCAATCACGCCACGGACTTATCTGCGCCCCCTTTACGCATGTATTTGGGCGGAGTAGGTGGAACAGGTAAGAGTCAAGTCATCAAAGCGTTAGTCGAATTTTTTAATGTACGATCCGAGTCCCATCGATTCATAGTCCTAGGGCCAACCGGGACTGCGGCTGCCCTACTCAATGGCAGTACTTACCACTCAGTGCTCGGTCTGAGAGATTCTAACGACAACGATTCCGAGCGAATCGGTGGCGCAAAAATAAAAAAGGTGCAAGAACGCTTGAGGGGGGTAGAATACATTTTCTTGGACGAAGTTTCTATGGTGTCGTGCAGCGCACTTTATAGTATCAGTGCTAGATTGGCCCACTCTATGGGGGAGCCTAACGAACCGTTCGGCGGGCTCAACGTGATTTTCGCCGGCGATTTCGCTCAGTTGCCTCCTGTTAGCGCTAAGGCCTTATATAGTCCTGACTCATCTGTTTCACCGCTGATCCGAAGCAAGATGAGCATATTGGATCAGAAGAATACGATAGGGAAAATCATTTGGCAGCAAATTACGACGGTGGTGCTCTTAAAACAGAATATGCGTCAGACTGCGAACACGCCCGACGATGAAAAAATTCGCTCTGCACTGACAAATATGCGGTTTGCGTCCTGTACAAAAGAGGACCTGCAGTATCTGCAGAGCAGGACTATAGGTAACGGCCCGAACAGACCGTCTTTGCGCACCAGAGATTCCGAAATGTATCCATTATAACCGCTTTCAATGCCCAAAAGGATAAAATAAACGAGTTGGGGACAGCGAAGTTTGCGAAGGAACATGGTCAAGACTTGGTCACCTTTTATTCTGACGATTCAGTAGCCGTAAATGCGGGTGACGGTGAAAGGAAGCCGAAAGACGTGAGAAAACGTCACACAGTGAAAATGCGGAAGATCATACCGGATCATCGGCAGCAACAGTTGTGGGATGCGCATCCTTGCTTCGCTGGTGAACATATTCCTGGTAAATTGAATTTGTGTTTGGGACTTCCTGTTATGATAAAAAACAACGACGCGACTGAACTTTGTATCACTAAGGGTCAAGAGGGAAGAGTCGTGGGATGGCAAGATGCCGTTGGGAATCGAGAACAGAGAATACTTGACACTCTCTTTGTTGAATTAATTTCACCGCCGAAAACCATACAGATTCGTGGTCTCCCGGACAATGTAGTCGCGTTGCCGAGAGCGACCAAAAAAATATGGTGCACGCTACCAGACGACAAAACGATGCAAATTTCCCGAGAACAAGTATTGGTGCTGCCAAACTTTGCGATGACTGACTACGCTTCTCAAGGAAAAACGCGGGCCATAAATGTGGTAGATCTTAACAATTGTAAGGACCACTTTTCATACTATACTGCCCTGTCGCGCAGTGCTACCTCCGAGGGAACTGTAATATTGCAAGGCATGGACCCTTGGAAAATCACTAAGGGTATTCATGGTTGCTTGCGACAAGAATTCCGAGAACTGGAATTGCTTAATGATATAACCAAGCTGTGGTATGAAGGCAAGTTGCCCAGCCATGTCAAAGGCATCAACCGCCGGGAAATGATTCATAGCTACCGAGCGTGGAGGGGAGTAAACGCAGGAGTCAACAATCTGCATCCTTCTCTTGTTTCTAAGACCGGCAGTGATGATGTGTTGGTGCCGTTCGCGCCGATTGGTCGTTGGCAATTGATAAGATCGGATCAGGAAATTGCGAACAAGCGCGTATCGTCCATTGACAAGACGAAGAAAAGCTCTGCCGAAACCCCAGCGAAGAGAAAAAACCCCGCCCCGGTTAGTGTGAGACCTTCGAAAAAACGGAAATTACCTCCACCAACACCGGTTGGGCTGATGTGGGATGGAGTAAACTACAGCTGCGCGTATGACGCTTTGTTTGTTGGACTATATCACATATGGAATGGACACGGCCCGTTATGGACAAATCGTTTTGCCTCCATAACGGAGTATACAGATCAGCTGGGGAAAGGTTTTGAGTCTTACGCGCTAAAAACCAGAACTTTGGAAACCGTCCGAGATCAGGTGAGGAGAAGCCTTGCTACTGCCAATCCTACCGGTTTTCCCAATGGGCCCGAGTTTACATTCCTCTATATGTTAACTGACGCTATGTTCGGAAGCTGCTTTTGGGGTCGAGAGACCCTCAAATGCCTGAAATGCAATTTAGTTGATAAGGTGACCCAAGGGTACCCGTGTACTCGAACTGTATACAAGGATGTCGGGCTTAAAGCCACGTATAAAGATGAATACATGTTGTCCCACTGGTTAGATGCGCTGAAAATATCACGAACTTTTGGGCGGTGCACCGTATGCAAAGGAGGCCTTGCCAGGATAGAAGTTCCTGTGATCGCCCCTCCCGTGTTGCATTTCGCGCTCGACGACTCATCAATAAGGCTCGATCCTTCTTTCAATATAACGGTGGGGCAAGCTACGGTCAGGTATGCTCTTAGATCCGTAATTTACATAGGGAACCACCACTTTACGACGCGTATTCTCAAGGAAAACGGTGACATATGGTTCCATGACGGCATTGAAACTGGACTTACATGTATAGCAGAGGGGAATGTCCATTCAAAGGACCCGTGGTTCTTAAACACGTGTCAACGAAACGAAGGAATGCGGGCAGCATGTGGTGCCATATATGCGGTGGTTGATGGCAGTCGCCCTTAATATCCCGTTTGAACGCATGTGGTTGTCAACCCCTGGACACTTTGTACAACCGTGCAGCCTTGTTGTGAGGATGGTAAATTGCGGATAAAAATTGTGGCATTTCAAACGAAAACCTAACGCCGATCGTTAATGCAACTGATGCCGTTGGATTCGCCGGGAATATTCCATCGGGCTATGCAATGTCCAGAATGATTTTAAAATAACGGCGGTACTTACCCGACCACCTTTATAAAGGTCGTACAAGTCCAGCGGGACGGACACTCATGGCGTCAAACACTGATCCGCATCACCAAGACCCCACGAAGGTGGGACAAATACCCACAGGAGCTGAAGGCGAATCGTCGTCTACTACGCGCAACGTGGGGGCTAATCGAATGAAGCCCGGAGATAGGATCTGGTGTCCGGTCGATGTGGACCTCGATGACTCCCCCCCTGGGACCGAAGTCGATTTCTGGGATTATTTCACCGATCCGCCAGCTAGCCCGCCGAGGACAGCGTCTGGCCGAGAGACAGGTATGGCCCGCGTACTGACTAACGCCGCAGCTGATAAATCGTATCGCAGCTGATCCAAAGATGTTCGAGTGCGGTATTTGTTGGGACACGTTATTGAATCCCGTTTTGTGAGTGCTGCTTTGGGTACCTGAATGTTCTTAACGTTGGATAGACCACTGTGCATGCACGTCTTCTGCCATTCGTGCTTGTTGACGTGGATGAAGCGAGGCGATCCGTCTTGCCCGATATGCAGGGAAAAAATCACAGAGCCCCCAATACGAGATAACGCGTTTGAGTTAGAACTGTACGATGCGATTTCTGACGGGGGGGTGTCTACACCATCGGCCAGGACGGTCCAGCAGGCCCCTTATACATGGGGCGACGTCGTCTTCAACAATGCCGGCTAAGCGGAGGTCTATGTGTGTTTGCCCTCCTATAGGGCGCGGTTGTATGTATTTACGGTATCATGCCACCTATCGTATTCCGCAATGTGTGACGACGAGGTCTCATAGCACTACCAATCGTTTGCCGCCGCCCACGCCGGCCATCACATGGTCGGGATTATCCGAAGTCTTGCGTACGTAGAGCATGCACCGCCACCACCTCGTCTTGTGATAAGTGGGGAGGAGCCGACCGTTCACGATCGTGTAGTGATTAATCTGACCACAAGCGAACTGAGGTTTGTTACCGTCGCGCTCTGACGTCTCGGGATGTGCCAAGCACGGTTCTTGTCTTCTGACTTGTCATACATGCGCAATCTGTGATGAAATTTTTTTGATACTGTATTGCATATAGACTGTTGGTAACTGAGATCAGTAGCTGGATATTGGATACATTAGAAACGACACTGACGGAACAACGCGCATTGGAGGTTCACAGCAAAGGATTGATCCGAACAACGGGCTCGCCAAATGTTTAAGTCAGACGTCCACGATCTGCGATGAAACCATTTCAGACTCTATTGCAAATAAAGCGTTGTTAACTGAGGTCGTTGGCTGTATATCGAAATGAGGCTGACCCAACAACGCGCATTGGAGGTTCGCAACATGGAATTGATGCGAACAACGGGCGCGCGAACTATTTTAGATCCGATCAGCGTATGGCCCTCCAAGTGCCAATAATTTCGGATGGCGGCGGAAGCGAAGGATCGGGGTGGTAGTTTGGGAATATCATCAACATCCGTCAAGTGAACTGAGGTCGTTAGCTGTATATCGACATGAGGTTGACCCAACAACGCGCATTGGAGGTTCGCAACATGGGATTGATCCGAACAACGGGCGCGCGAACTATTTCAGACCCGAACAGCGTATGGCCCTCTAAGTGCCAATAATGTCAGATAGTTTGAAATGCAAATCGATCGCGATACGGAGACGCCTTGCATCGAGGTGGCCCGACTCCCTATCACAGGGTGGTTGGTATTGTGGAATTGCGGCCACCATCACCGAGAAAATTCATAAACAAATGCGCACCCGTAACTGGCATGCGATTCGCTCTTTATCTCTATTTCATAGTGGCTATGGATGAACACCGAATCAAGGGGAACCATCGGTTCGAAACGTCAATCTGGGATGGTACCGTTTCGCCTACGATCGGTTTGATCGCTTACTCCCTCAATGAAATGCATACCCCGAGTCAGATGGCTATTCTTCTGTTAGATCGTCGTATTGATAATTTTTTTGTATCGACGTCCTCCTAACTAGGACTTCAACAAGTTAAATATTGTTGTCAACCTGAACAGGACGTCGATCCCCCTCTCAGTCCACCACATCAAATGCCCCTCATCCTGCTGCCAGACACAGATTACGATGGCATCAACGCAATTCGTAAAATCATCGACGGGCGTACCCCGGTGAGCAGCCTGAAACAACGTACATGCGTTTACTGATGATCCACAGGTGTGGCCTCGTCTTCAGACTTGTTTGCTTTATCCGGACGGTACCACGCTGGGAAAACGATTCTGGGTTAAGGTGCCGGTGATACACGGTTTGGATCGGGCGAGGAAGGTCACTGAGCTCGAGGCTCACCTTTGGATTGACGCAGACAGAGGGGGTTTCGAGGGTACGAACGACGCGTCTCTGACGAGCGTTCGAATCGATCGCTTCCCTTTCGACGAGCCCCGCGATCTCAAACATTCGTACACTATTGCTGTCGCGCCACAGGACAGACATGGACTGTTTTTGTACCCGCGCAACCGTCTTATCAACGATCTCGAGCCTGACCTAGTGGAACCATGGAGAGGGAATCTCCTCGTGTTCAAACACGGATCTACTCCGTCCAAAGCGATCATAAACATCACGGACGACGACGTTGCATTTGTGGAGGCTATATTGAAACGGTAGGAGGCTCCGTTCCGTGTAGGTTAATTGGATTTAACTGTTTCCAAGAGTCCTTCGAGACGGATTAATCGGAAAAGCGGCAAGAGAAGCGCATATCTCCGATGACAGGGGTTGTATCTTATAGAATGGGCCCTATTATAAATATCAACGCCTGTGCGATTCTTGTTTTACCTCCTCTATTATGCAAACCAGATCTGTCCGCAAACTACGCGCTGAGAACAGTCGGGACAACTTCTTCGCTACTTCCGACTTGCGGCGCAGGACCCTGCTGTACCTCCCTCTTGTTCCTCTGTTTAAATACGGCCAGGCGTCGAGATTCACGAGGGGAGAAGTCATGAGCTTGGCCCGCGAGCGGATCGAATTCTACACATCGCCCTTTTTCCCTACGTCGACATTCGCCAGGCTGTTCTTTCACCAGCTGGAGGATCGGCGGGCTTGGATCGTCGGCTCCGTGGCGCTCGCGGCACTCTCCTTCAGTTGCGACTTGGTGGTCCCCAACAACCTTAACATTATCTCTTCAGTCCTGACTGAGGACACCTGGATCACCATCATGCGCGACCACTTCGGGTACAACCTCCACGTCGTCCCGTGCGGAAACTTTTATGTAAAACTCGCCCAGTCGCGTCTGGTCTTCGCGCACAAAGACGTTAAAGTGAGTGAGTAGGTGATTTTTGGCTTGCTTATGGTCACTGAGCGAGCCTGGTGTTTTAGGACAGAACAATTACCGTCACGATCTCCCGGAGCGTGGAGATATTTGAGCTCTTCCTTCGTACTCGAACTACACTAATGGCAAATGCCATTTCGGCGCAAGAGTTGATCTCCACCTATGTGGATTTAACTTCCAACTTGCAAGGAGTGTCAGGATATACCCCTGCTTTCACACGGCCTTTGGATGTTTCCTTCGCCCCGCGCATGTCCCCTTTCCCTCATGAAATCAAATTGTTGGACAGCACGGAAACACTTGACAGACCATGCGGGTTGGCGTGTCCCGGGAGGACTCGCATCTCTACGGATATCGCGGGGATCGGACATTGGGCGTGGGGAGGAGTAAGTAATTTCGAGTGGGAGGAAGACGCCAATTTAATCGCGATGCGAACCAGCGACATTACTTACAAGTCGGGGGATTTTTGTCGAAACCCACACTGTCCTCATCGTTCGTAGTTAGTACGTAAAATATGTGTTGTGATAGACGGTGATGATCGATCAATGATACTCGGTGATTTCCGAAGTGCATCGTACGTGGCCAGTGTACAGCCACAAGAGGCGTATAATTTGGAGCCGAACAAAAAAATGCACTCGACCTGGATTGTGCAAACGGTCTCCGTATCATTTGCAGAGTGTTCACGTTGCTCATTGATATACCGTGAATTACATCGAGGCAGGCAAAGCCGTGTATATTGTTGCCGAGTAATCAGTCACTACAATGATGCGGTCTTATATACACCTTCTGAGAGGTACTTTATCGCCTGGTGGTAGGTACTGCACTTTCCGAAGTAGGCCTGGAGCTTTTGATAGTGTGGGCGATACATGTATACGTTCGTTCAATGCTTTTCGCCGCGAACGCGGAGCACCAATGCCATGTCCCTGGCTTGACTGGATAACAGTATTGATATGAACTCGAAGGGGCGGTTGAGGAACACGCACATTGTTTCACGTTTCGCGTGGCGAGCCGCGCTTATAGTGTCCTCGAAAACTGAAACCAAATACTGACAACCGTTTTGTAGACTTTTGCTGATTTCATTCAAATGAGGACGCACGTCTTCTGCGGCCTCTTGAAGCGCCAGGAGCGCTGAAGTCTGGAAACGAACGTCTGGCTGGAGGCGCATAACATCAGATACGTCGGGCGGTTACAAGAGCGAATACGCACCTGATAATCTTCAGCGATCTCTGTCACCAGACGCTGAAACGACGTCTTGGGCACAAACAGTGTGGTAGTATTCTGGTATTTGCGGATTTCACGCAAAGCCACCTGTCCGGAGCGGGCCCGCCGGGATTTCGGCATTGGTTGTGCACGGAGAGGTGTCATACAAGGAAGCCGTACGGCGGGGGGCTTTCCTGTCCGTGATAACGGGTCAAGATACACAACACGGGGTATGATCTGCACTTGCCACCGGTGGATTTACGATAGGTTTTCTTGTGACGGCGGATTAGAGGTGAAGTGAAGGCAACCACTGCATACGCACCTTGTTACGCGCCATGTGAGGGGGAGATACGAATGGTAGTAGTGGTAGAAGAGAGAGAAATGTCGTGCGACTGCGGCGACGACATCATATACAAGCTCAAAAAAGCAAGCGCTGCTTGCTTCCTGATGAACCTTGTTGTAGGTTTGATCGAAAACTTTATTATTCAGCTACACGCCGAGTTGCCGACAGTTAATACGATCGGATTTTGTCTTGGTAAAAGTAGTGCGACATCGCCCTACATGTCCCTCTGACTACATTGTCTAGGTAAATATAAAATAAAGAGAAGAGTGCGACGCTGGTTCAATGTACAGCGGCGGAGCACATCACCCAGATTTGATGGAGCACGCAACGAACATGATTATTTCCCGAAGGATCGACTCGCCTGTAGAGTACCCTCGCGGACGGTGTAGTACGACAACAAAATGGGTGCGTCAAGGCTGTCTTGTTGAACTTTGTGCGTATGCGAATACAATCTGGATTGTCGATGGTACAGTTTGAGATCAATCCAACACGAAAAAAAACATTATCAGAAATACATGGCGTTCGACGTATAACCCCGCAAGCCGACCCAATGAAGGAAGGTTTGTTCCATCCCCTGTTCTCCTCCAACTGCCAAGTAGTCCACCCACTCGGTATGACGATTGCGGCAGGAACAAACGGTGCGCGTCCGACGCGCAAATCGAAGGTCGTCCTGCACGAGGTGCTCTGGGCGAGGCTCTGATAAAACCGAAAGGAAAAAAGGATGAAGTGCGACTCACCCGTTAGCTTACGCTCTGGTGTAGTATACAACGCCTTCCATTCATGCCGATACAGGTGCTGGCAGGGTGCATACCCGCAAAGCCGGCGATCGAAGTCTTTACTCTCGCCGAGTTTGATTTCTCGACGAACGAGCAACGTCGGAAGATCGATGACACCGTGCTCGTAGTCGTCGACGTCGGAAGCGAGATCGCGGGTGACCAGGTAGTTGACCCCGGGACCGTCGCTGGGATACGGGTCCGTGCTAGCTGCAGTGAGGCGAGCCGGAGTATTAAAATGAGTGGTTATAAACTTACATTAAAGCGACTGAGGCCGGAGTGCTGTTAGACGCCCGAACGATATGCTGGAGTCTTCGGTTTCTGCGTATGGGAGCCATCTGGTGCCGAGTTTGAGAGAGAACGAGACGGGAAGGGAGGGCTGACCGGTGGAACGTGGTAGTAGAGAAGTGAGTGCGAATAACATTGGCGCCCGTCGGTCCGTGTTTTTTATAGTGTCTGTTTTGGTGGTACCTTAGATTGTATACAAGCCAAGTTTTCATGGTGCACCTGGTATTAATCGCTTTGACCGCCCGAAGTGTGTGATGGTTTCGGACATCACCGGTAATCACGTGATCATTGAAGTTGGCGCGGTGATTTATCGATGTGAGTAGCGATACATAGTTTAAGCCCTGAAGTACGAGTCATGCCGTGCGAAGCATCGGCCCTCCCCCCAAGTTTATCGATCGGATCCTGGATTTCTCGACCTCGTAAGAAACATCAGTGCGTTCTATCGATGTAATGAAATAGTGGCTTTGTTCATTACATTTTTGAAGTCTCTTACAACGCTAATCTAATGCACTTAGTGCTTATGTGATACATCAGGCTCTTCAGCGTTCGACTCTCATCGCTGCCTCTTTTTGTCGTAATCGCCCGTTCCACCTCTATTGGCGAACTTGATGCAGCATGGTTCTCTTCCGACTTGCTTTACATACTCTGATTGTACATTCACTTTACATCCTTGATAACACTCAGTCTACGAGATGCACCAAGCAACCACCGCGGCCTCCGCGTGCAGTTCGATATTCACTGCGGCCCCGGGAGCTCAATGCGGTGGGCGTGGTTGGGCCATGGACATACCCATCATCGAAGTTGATGAAGGTCTTGTCATCGACGTCGAGAGAAGCGAGGGAAGGGCCAAACCACCCCGGAATGGACGGAAGAGGGCACATGCCCGTTGGATGGTCGCAAGATTTGCAACCTGTGCATTTGAATTGGCCGTCGCCGATGCGGGGAGTTCCTTTTCCGAGGCGGTGGATCTCGATGGAAAGGTTACGCACCATCGCGACCCACATCATCCACTGGTCGAGCGGCATGTGAGGAGTGTCAGCAACATACACGTTCCAAACAGTGAAGAACGTGCGATCGAGGCCACGACTGCTGCCGCTGCTTCGGCCGCTGTCTTGCCTTGTGCAGGGTCAGCAGTCTGTGCATAGGAGCCAAGGTATAAATAGAAGGACTATGATCAAGATTCAGGGGTGGCCGTACTTGATTCCAGAAACATCATCGATGAGCGAATGAATACACTGGACATAAAACCTTATTAAGCTCGGGTATAACACATAACAGATGTCAAATCTATAAGGCCATTGTATTCGGGTGTATGTTGGCCGATGGGCAGAGGAAAAGCATAATTTAAATTCAAACTCGCCACCCCTGTGCCCGATCGTCGTTTCTTTGGCGATGAGAACAATTCTGCAGTTCGCCGGTGGTCCCAATTAGGAGAGTGCGTTTCGTGTTTTGTATTCCCCTGAGTTTGTATTGCAATGTAAGTGCGATAAAATGGCAAGCGAAGAGCAGGATCATGACGAACGGCATTGGCGAATACAATGCTCCTCTCACGGCCTCCCAGCGAAGCGACAAACAGATACCAACTCCCACCACCCTTGACGCATCGACTGCTCAGATCACCCCTTTGGACCAAGTCGAGATTGGAGATTGAGTCTGGTGCCCAGTTGACATCGACCTAGAAGACTCGAGCTCCCCAAATCGAGTGGACTTCTGGGAGTATTTCACCGATCCTCCTGGCAGTCGAGGACTGCGTCCGGTCGGGTACACAGTAAGTACCGAGATGATATTGGTCCTAGCACTGAATTGTTGTTTGGCAGTTGATGAAAATGTAGGAGCAGGACCTAATTCAACCTCGTTCGACCAGTCTGCCAGGATACAGTGCGGAAACATAAAAGAGGGCAACAAATGTGTCCTGGTGATATCAGAATGAGTGGAATGCTCAAGCAACAGTTCAAACAGCAGTTAGAGGGTCAACCCGAAAATACCAAGTCACCCAAAGCATCAACCGAGCACCATTCGACGAACTGAAGTTAAAGGTTTGAGCGCTGAATCTGAAACGTGACCGGTTGCCGGCACTCGGCCTGGTTGCAAGCTCGCGCGCGCATGGAGCTTGGCGCGAACCAATGCGCACTACTGACCGAGCCGTCAATGCCGGCGCCAATCATTCCGCGATCAGTTGAGCGAACAGTACGGCCGGGTAGATCCGAAGTCCTGCGTACGAAGGCTTGACACAGCCACCACTATCGGTCACAGAAAGGAGCGGTGCGATCAATGTGGATCAAGGCGGGTCCATGCTTCCCCCTGTTTGAGCCATGCTCATTGAACGAACGCTAACCTCTTAGCTTTCGTTTAACTCTATCTACTCTCTTGCGATACCTGCACTGCACGGTCCTGTCGAGGTATGCATGCTCGGGATTCAATAGGCGGGTTCGTCTTGATTTTATATGCTTATAGTCTGATGAGCTGAGCGCCGGAAGATATCTTACTGGCCACCTTGCTTTGGGCATGTGGATCTTATTTTGAGTAGACAGGCCAAGATCTCGTGTTGGACGACCACCGACTACCCGTCCTCGCTCGGGAGGACAACCGAACATTCTTGAACACCAGGAGGACCATAATGCTCGTGTGCCGCAACTGGCACACCGTTGTTGAAGACTGCAGCTACTTCTGGTCCAGCTACACGGTTAAGCCATTCAAATCCAGGACATAGTCAAGCTACTGCAATCGAAATCGGACCGTTGTTCGACGCTGGGTATATACTCAGAAGATCGCCCGATATTCACAAGAAGCACAGACGAGCTAGTCTTACCCCGATTTCCTCGGTTGGTGCGATTGGGACTGGTCAATATAGAACCTACAGGGTCTGCGGACAACTCAGTGCGATTTTAACCGGCGCCGAAATTTTTCAACCTCGATGGACCTATGATGCACCATGTCCGCCTCGTTGGATTCGCATTGTCACTGAAAAATACCTACATGTTCCGAAACATCGCCACCCTCGTACTCGGCGACTTGGATCACACAGCTGCCCCAAGTGTGGACAAGCTGTATGGAGTGTTGCCCGAAGCTTCCGGTCTGGAGGATCTGTCTATCGGCAGAATAGATAGAACAGGTGAGTGTTATAATCGAAGGCGTGCATCACACTTATCCTTGTCAGATCCTGTATCTTCATTGGAGACGTTGGTGCTGATGCAGTTGAAGAAGCTGCATATCTACACTGCGGGGAACGAGGCCGTCGAAGTGTTCCTCCAGTCGATACGGGCACCCAGCCTACTTCAGCTCGAGGTCAAACTTCTGTGCGACAGGGACTGGTCCGCTTTGCTCAAATTCGGAGAGCTTGTGCGACCAGTGGTTGCCCTCCGCATATACGGCGTGTGCGATCCCGATCTAGACTTGGTGTCCGCGTCGACCATCATGCCCGGGGTCAGAATGTTGGACGTAACAACAGCGGACCGGGCATTGGCGCGATGTGCTGTGCTCAAAGAATTCAAATGGACGAAGGTGGATACTTTACGGCTAAGAAACCCAAGGTTCGAATCCATCAAGGATATACTCTGTCGTCACCGTTGCCCGCTTGAATGTGCACTATCCTTATCCTGCAAAGCGGACCAGTCAGGCCGGGAGACAATGGGTATCAACCAAAGGAACGAAGGTAATGATTACTGAGGAATGGGCTCTATCGTGGTACGCAACGGCCCATTAACCATGGTTTCAGTGGTATTACAGTCTGTATAAGCGCACGTTTCACCCAACGTTCGGGATTGCTATGGTGTTCGTACTACAATACAAGGCGACAACCTTGTGGACCGAGTCGCTTTATGCCTGTAAAAATACAAATTAAACCTCACGACGCAACACAAACGATGCAAGACAATGCGACCACGGAACAGAAACGGTCAATAAAGATTTGACTTGAAGGATTGGAGGTGGGAAATGTATGGACTCGAGAAAGAAACTTTGATTTTGATAGAACACGGAGTGGGTGGTCAAATGTTGAGAACTCATATGTATAGAAAAAAAAAAGTAAAGTATGAGTTATGCCGTGCGCAGCATCGGCCTCCCCCCAAGTTAAGCCCTATGGAGAAAGCCATCAATATGTGCAAACTGATGAGCACCGCCGAACGAGCAAAATCTTAAAGAACAGTTAATAATGTATGGTATCAAGGTGAAATAGGGTGTTTCAAAGTTAAGATTTCGGCCTCAACTTCTGCCTCAACTTCTGCCTCAACTTGACCTCAACTTTACCTCAACTTGAGGCAGAAGTTGGGGCTTGAACTGTGAAACACCTGAGCATATTTCTGCCTCAAGTCCTCCAACTTTGCGCCTTGACTTTTGCCCAACACACTTGAACAACTGTCGGCAAGCCAGCAGCATGTCTGGATTGGGACAGAGAAATAATGATGATAAATAATTACATAAGTACAGGAGGTGGGATGGCACACCAAAAGAAAGGCAGTGATATGGGAGGCAGGAGTAGAGAGGGTGCAATAATAATGATAATTAATTACATAAATACAGGAGGCGGGAGGGCGCACTAATATTACATAAGAAAGGCGGTGACACAGGAAGCGGGAGTAGAGAGGGAGCAATAATAATGATAATCAATTACATAAGTACGGGAGGCGGGAGGCGCACTAAGATTAAATAAGAAAGGCGGTGATATGGGAGACGGGAGTAGAGAGGGCGCAATAATATTACATAAAACAGGCGGTCATACGGGAGAGAAAGCCGGAACTACCCGAAGTTGAGGCAACAAGTTGAGGCAGGAAGTTGAGGCCAAAGTTGGGGTTGCAAGTCGTGCCCTTGTGCACGACTTGCAAGTCAGGTCCGATTTCCTGCCTCAACTTCTGCCTTGACTTCTCAGAAGTTGAGGCAGAAGTTGAGGCCAAATTTTTAACTTTGAAACACCCTAATGGCAACATGATTTGCAAAGCAAAGAATGCCTATGCCCTATTGTTCAATCCTCAAGCAGCATGCCATCAAACAGCCCATTGTCTTCCATAAATGTGTTCCACTTCTCGTCGAGGGGCGAGCCCCGCGTGGCAAGGCCAAGCTGCACCAGCTCTGCATTATGCGCCTGACATGCAGCCACAGCCTGCGGCGAATGGGTGTACATGCCCTGATTATGGACATACTGCTGCTGCTGGTAGTGTGAATGCTGGGGCTGCGGCTCTGCCTCGACCGCGTACAAGTCCACAGGCCATGCATATGGCGCTGACGGGGACGGCGGAATCGAATGCGGCATCCGCGACCCATCCGGAGTGTGGGATTGATGCGAGTGCTGCATGCACTCGTCCATGACGGAGAGCGGTAACGAATAGTCGTGCTCCGACTGAGGGTTCTGCCACATGTCCCAGGTCATGTTCAGGTTGACCTTCACCGTCGGGGTCAGGCGGCCCATCTCGTGCATCGCGTGGGAGTTCGGAGAAGACGGCATTGAGTGCTGTCGTTGGCGCGGTAACAGCGGCTGCTGGGCGGGGTACTGGGCAGGATATTGCCGATGGGGTGACTCCTCATATGACCCATATGGGATCTCCTCTGATAGATACCCGTGCAGACGTTGCTGCTGCTGTTGGTGGTGCTGCCGGGGTGGTTGCTGCGCAGAGAACATGAGTGGAATCTCCTCAGAAACGGGGCACGTATGCCCGGCGAAGATGGATAGTTCATCGTCCGGTTCCTCCTTCACCTTGACGGGCAGGCCTCCCGGCCTTAGCACACCAGTCATTGTCAACTGCAGCCCGCTGTTATTGCCACCAGACGGATCGTTCTGTGCGGCCGCGAGGGCAAGCCGTGCCTTCTCATTCAGCTTCGTCAGGATTCGCTGTGAAGGAGAGCGGTGTGAATGTCCGAAGGAGGTATGATGGCGGAAACTCACAAGTGCCCTGGTGGTGCGGCGACTATACACCGCCGCTTTGGAAAAGAGAGCGCACGCCTGCTCGAGTTCCGCCATTGCCGCCGCCGCCAGTGGACTCCGCGGACCCCGCGTCACCACAGTCCCGAACACTACGGCAGCACTGAACGCAAACGTCCACATCATCCAGAAGCGTCCGCACACGTTGGGCATGTTGGCAAACTGCTCGCGCACGGACTTGAGGATTGTAGCACTGGCACGATATGCAGCGAGGAACGAGGGCGCATACATGCTCTTGAGCGGATTCACCGGCTGCTCAATGATCGCCTGTGCAAAGAAGCTCCGGTGGTTGTACAACAACACTGTCTCATTGAGTCAGTCAATACTATAGACTTATAAAGGAGAAGAAACGTACCCGTCTCCCGAACATGCTCGAGCACACAGCGCTGCAGGCTCGCGCCAACATCGTCCGGCGCCGTGTCGTCCGGCAGCGGCAGCGGAAACTCTCGCACCTTGCGGTCGAGCTCCATGATCGTCGCATAGCTCGGCGCCTCCGCAGTCAAGGTGCGTGCCGTCACGTCCGCGACGCACTCCGCTGCGAAACGGAAGTTCCAAAGTTCGACTATATGAATGCTCGGTCATAAAGGGCACCTAGACAAAGAGAGGGAGAGGAACGCACAGGCACGGTCCTTGGCCTTTTCGTTTTCATATTTCGGAAAGGAGCAGTCGATGTATGCGAGCGAGAAGGACGGGGGCCGGCCGGTACTGAGGCTCTGTATGCAGAGTCAGTCTGGCACCCGAAAAGGGAGGAGTACTACAAACCGTCCACACATCAGCAACAAATAGATCCCAGAACAATATCCTTCTCCGCTGCACCATTATCGTCGACATGCCCCACCGTGCGCTGTCTCGATCTGCATCCCCAAAAGATGATCAGCGTCCTATCAAAGAGAAAAGAGGAAAAAGGTACACACGCAGCCCAATCGTCTGGCTCAAATGCGCCGCGAGCGTGGCCAAACTCCACGTCATCTCCATGCTCATCTCAGCGTCCTCCTCTCCACCCTTACCATGCTGCACATGCCCTGCCGGGCTCGCCAGCGAGGTGTATATGCTCATCAGGTGCAGCAGCTGGATCGTTACCACACTCCGTTTCTCCAGCACGGGCTGCAGAGCGAGCGCCATGCGCGCAATCTGATGCAGATGCTCTGCCTCCGCGGCGACGTGCTGTCGATGGGCCTCGTCCTCGGTCCCAGGTGAAGTCGGAGGCTGCACGAGCGCGCCGGCAGCAAAGACCATAAAGAGAAGCGCGAGGTCGTGCGGGCCCGTGTGGTTCTCATCTTCGCCGTCACCTAGTTCTTCATCAAGGTCATCGCCCGTATCGCCATCAGGAGAGGCGCTGTTGTGCTGCAACCCGTAGGCAGCGTACACCTCGTGCATCATGTCGCCGACCTGCCCGCGCGTGACGCCACGGAAGAGCCAGGCGACGTGCGAGAAGTAGCTCTGGACGAGGGTACGGGCGTGTGCTCGTGGGGGCAGATGCGGCGTGACGAGGGCATGGATAGTCTGTGGGAGGCCGATGGTCGTAAGAGGGAAGGCGGAGGAAGAGAAGAGAGAGGCGGGTGGGTCGGAGGGAGACCTGAGACTCGAGAGGCCACAAGTGGACTTGGAGCTGTCGGGAGGGAAATTGGCGTCCTGAAGAGCAGGGCGGGCGGGAGAATCGGGGGCAGAAGCATGTGTGGAGGGTGGCGACAGGGATTGTGAGGAGCCTGAGAGTGGGAGGGAGAGGGAGGATGGCGAAGCGGAGGTTGAAGCACTCTGGGTACTCTCTGTGACTGGTAGATTCGAGGTGAGAAGGCGCTGAATGGAGACGTCGTTAGCACAGCTTTAGAAATGCAGAGAGCGAGAAGAAAATTAATTCCAAAACACGAAGCGAGCACATCATCCGTCGAAGAAGAGTCTCGCCAAGCGGACAACAGATAAAATAAGCCCCAAACCCGAAATATCCGCGAATACATTCGCAGATGTGCGCCACCGGATTTTCCAGGGGCTGATGCATGCGCAAGAAATCCGATGCGTAAGACACTTTGAGGTCTCGGCGGGCCCCGAAAAAAGTGGATAACACGCGGCTCGAGGGTAAAAAAAACAAGGAAAACACCCAATCAAAGAGAGGTGGATACGCATGCCCAAGTGGCGGACTTGGCCGCCGCATAGCTCCAGAAAGAGAGCACGGTCCCGTCTGGCGTCAGGAGCAGCAACAGGGAGAGCGTACACAGGGAAAAGAAAAACAGTATATACCTCACACCCGCCCGTAGGTCCAAAGAATGTTGAGATGCCGTGGTCAGAGATACTCAAGGTTCCAAAGGCGTCGATTTCCGGATTTTCATTGGGGGTTGCGCCGTCAGGGACGACCTCAAGCACTTCCCATGACTCGCTCGTGCGGTGGGCGCTGCTTGTCTGAAGCGGGGTCGCGTCGTCCGCGCCCAATGAGACGTCTTCACCACCGACAAGGAGTGGGTGAACGGCGCCGTCTACATCACCTTTGCTTGCATGCAGCGCGGTGAGCGCGTCCTCGAGCATTCTTATGCGATCGCCCGTGCGGGCGATCCTGCGATGCAGATGGTCCGTTGCGGCGATCACGAAACGTGTACGCTGCCCTGTTGCGAGTGCACCGTTGGGACACAGCGCAGAATGTCCCCGCCGTACACACGACCGACAAGGGTTCTGTTTGTCGCATTTTATTTTGAGTCTAGCATTTCGCATGAGAAATACTGCTGCCAGTGGGTTAGACAAGCAGAAGACGAACCGCCGACATTCTGCGCAGCTGACTTCGCCTAACCGAAATCATATGTATGAGCGACTGCAGACCAGATGGAGTGAGTGGTATAGACTTGCCCCGACTGCGTTTCACCTCGAGTTCACGTGCACGGGCGATCCCACTGGCACCGGGGACGCTCCTTCCATTGGTCTTTTGCGGTTTTGACTTGTCCACAGGCATCCGCTTGCTACTGGTATATGTTCTCAAGAAAGTCTCCTAATCGTGCCCAAGGTATGTCCTGGAGTATTTGCTTCTCTGTACCAGTCCAGAGGAGTCGTAGTCCAGCGTGAAGGCGGAAAAGAGAGACAAGTAGGGCCAGCACACCGATAGCAGATAGAAAGAAGCAGGTTCGGTAAGAGGAAACTGCTTCCCACCGGTAATAAATACTCCCAATTAGGAAACCCTGACTAGGCCTGACTTCGTTTCGCCACCACAACCCATTCACTGACGTAAGTATCCTTTGCGCTTTCACACGCATCTACACGCTGGCATGCAAAACCGAGTGGATGGCTGAATTCTAAATCAGATTCGACGCCGATCTACCACAAAGATGCGAGCAGTGAATCCCGAAACCGATGATCAAAATCAAGGTATTATGGAGCGCTGTAGACATGCTGTAGACAGGAAGTATTATCGCTGGCGTTAGGTACGCGAGTGATAAGCGGTCTAAAAATGATCGCGGAGACTCTGAACTCGACTGAACTCGACGTCTGACTCGAAAGGCGGTGGCCGGGCTAGTTCATGCCTCCGCAGCAAACGTTCGTTTCGAAGGCGATGATTTATGTACAGGATAATTTTGGCCGGGTGTTCCCGAAGCAGAACATCGCATCCGCAGACGACGGACGTGCGTCAGTCTTTTTTGGTGTCCTGCACAGGATTTAGGGCTAATGACGGCCGGCCAGGAAAGTCGAACAGAGAGGGGCGGTGTAACATAGCATCCGCAGGCATTTGTCCACCTTAGTTGCATCTACAGTATTTATTATATTGTATAGGTGGCTACGTGAGTTAACACTGGCGCACCATTTCCTGAAAACATGTTATGGTGAAATCTGCCAGTTTCCTCTTCCGTAGGCGACACCTCGAGAATTTTCAATGCCCCTTAATTGCCCTACCAGGTGATCCTGTTCTTACACCTTGCTGCGGTTGGGTTATTCTTGACTGCGGATTCTATGAATAGAATCGAAGGACATCATCAATACCTCGCCTTGCTGCGGTTGCTACGCCCGTGAGCGTGAGTCCGACTTCTGGCTGGGGAAATGACAAGATGGACTTTGAGAATTCTGGCGGCCACCATCCAGCCACATTCAAGTTCCAACCAAGGATTAGCACGTCAACTTTTTCTAAATAAAATTTCCGCCATCAGCCTTCGGGTTGAAGTTTTGAGTTGAGCATAAGAATTTACCGTGTTTGCGCCAAGGTGGACATGGTAACGACTCCAGAAGTGTGTTCAGCTCGTTGCCCGCCGGGGAGTCCGAGTTGCCAGTGGTCGATCTTGTGGCCTATGGATTTATCTGAGATTTCTCTTGGCGTGAGTTCAACATCGCTCATCTATGTTGAAGACCTGCGTGATCAGCGTAACCAGGTACGAGGGTACACATAAACCGCTTTCGGACTTTTTTACGACGGAAGAACTTGACAATATGACGACTGCTGCGGACCTGAAAATCTCTCAATTGAGCCTTCGATCACGATCAGCTAGTAACCAAGTTGACTTTTCGGACTAAACGGCAGACGGTTTGGATTCGAGAAGCGCCATTGAAAAGTCTTCAAGGCAAGTACAATTGCAAGGAAGCGTATGCCGAGAACAGGATAAGAATCAGGATAATATTATAGCCCAGTGTGGTCCCATTTCTGGAACGTGCCATGTTGTAATCTGCGATACACCGGCCTGTAGAATGCATCGGGCTACACCACTACCCAACCACCATCAACGAGCTCAACTTCAAGAGGCGGTAGATCTCCGGCAGTTGAGCGGCAAGTAGATAGAATTACCGAACAGATACTTACACCTTGATGCAAAACCATCGGTTCCTCTGCGTAGGACCACCGCAATTTTCTTGGGCGAGTTCTTCCTTCTCGATTGGCTTGAGCCCGATATGAAGCATTTACAGCCGCGTGGACGCAGAGAGTCCCGGAACTTCATCGCAGAGGTGTGCACTTCTTTGCCAAGCGCAGTGCGAGCATCCGGAGTCAAAGCGATCAGTGCAGGAAGGTCCATCGGGAAGGGCAATTTCTGCAGAGCATACACCAGGACCGTCCAATACTCCTGGTGCCGGTATGGGCCCTGTAGGACAGCGCGGGTGTGGTGAATAATTGGGAGATTGACGAGATAACCGAGGAATTGTGGGGCAAGAATGAGCCGGCGGTAACATATCGGGACGAGCCCGAGTTCGGTAAAGCGGTGCACACATGGAGTATGGCTGTCGATTTGAATGAAAAAGCCAAATACCTCGTGTATTAAGCAGATGCCTCGAATCAGATTTTGGACATGTTTGTGTCCTCCCTGATTCGTGGTTTTCGTCCCGTCTACTTGGTTACTAGCCCCAAATCCGTTGTCTCGGTCGCCTCAAGGTGTTCCTTCCCACATTTAATTTTGGACATCACGAACTAACTTCAACTTTCCTTTTTTTGTATTGCTGCGTCGCTCCACTCGAGCGCTCAAGGCCCGCTCAAAAGGCTGGCCTGTCTAACATTGCTTCGCTTCGCTTCCTCCCACCATCATCCCGCCATCCACAGGTGCTCAACGGCCGTCCTTCATCGAGTGAACCCCTCCCAAAGATGTAGCAAGGTCCTACCGCTCATCAAGACCTCACGCAATCAAGCAGCCGTTCTCACCGTCGTCAATCCGGTTCTGAACGGCCGTCTTCAATGAATCAATCAGTGAGCAAGATCTGAATCTGACGAGCACCAAGACCGAGCACTGCTTAGGCAACGTATTCTAATGCTGTCTGAAGCTCGCTGTGCCCCCTCTTTTCATTTCATTCGATGCTTAACGACTGTGATTGTATGCTCAACCCCACCGCAAGATTCAACGAGCGTCGAGACCCGGTATCAGACCCGAAGCACCGCAACTTCCCGATACTCGACCACAACTCCGCTTTGACCTCTTCCTTGACCAAACACGGAACGCCCGGGTTGTTTCTCGAGCCTCCTGCGCATGCGGCTTCGGAAGGACAACTTATTGGAATATTACAAGATCCCGGACAGAACTCGGCTCAAGGTTCAACTACACCTTTTTAGCATCAGCGTTGTTCAGCCCTTAGCACCAGCAGGGCGTCGCAACGAATTTCCTCAGATTTGACTCGGACTAAGCGGTGCGTCTGCGCACACTTCCTTCTTGCACCTGCCGACTGATTAAATCCGATTCAATTTGTCTGACTTTACCAAACTGCACCGTCCGTATATGGATTCTACAACAGGTGCCGTCTTCAACTAATCTATTCGGGTTTAGAAGTCGATCGGCAGGCGACCTTTTCTCGGTCTCCAAGTGTCGCATTCTTTCAGGTATGATTGGTCCTGCATCCCCGGTACTCATCAATCTCACATCACCAACTTAGTCTCATTTAAATGGTTTCGTTAATGCTGCGGGTAACTCAAGTATATGGTGTCCGACTGTCGCTCATCAGCCCGTCTGCCAGCCCACCACTCATGTTTTCTTTGACGTAGCGCATCGCAAATGTTCAGATTCACTGTTTCACGGCCCCGTTGCATCTGCTGCACCGTTGATATCGCAACTCATTCTTTTTTTCAGTTCCTTGCGCGTCCTCGAGCGCGTCTCGCATACTCCCTATGATGAGCCAGGTTTTAAAGGTTTGTCGAGCGAGTGAGGTGACGTACAAAGCTGAGTTCCTAATCAATTTTGTATTATTCAACAGCGCCGACACTGCACTCGCAGCCGCATCACCTTGAATACTTTATTCAACTCATGATCGTGCTTTCCGATACGTCTGCGAGGCGTGTGGTCGTGACAACTATTTCGATTGTGTTGATCCCGTTCCGACAAGTCCAACCGACGCGTCACGGACGGGTTTCTCGCTGTTTCCAGGATGTTTCTGTTAAGTTTTCGTCCTGTGCGTGTCCGCCCCGCCGCTGACGTATTGTTTAGCTCCCTATCCTTCCGCTATTATCCAAGGCAGTCGGCCATGCTCCTGAAGTGTCCGGATAGCGCCCGAGTTCGATTGAATTTGTGGACTTGCTACACCGAGACCGAACGTGTCCTCCATGCGTTGCTTAGTCTTTTTCTACTACCTCAACGCTAACTGATTCTTCTCAACGAAATCTTCAGGGTTTACCTCAACGAGGTCAGTATCAAAGTCACTCCTAGCGTTCTCAGGCTCAATCCCAATCTGCGAACAGATTAACGTCTCCTGGGTGTTGTTAGACATTTATGTTTCACCAAACCGGCCCGTATAACATCTGTAGATATGAAGGGGTGGTGACGGATTAATTTTCATTCATAGACTATGTAGTCGCTACGCTTGAATAAATCAGAAATTGATTACAAACCCACTGTACAGTGCCGGTGGACACCAACCAGCAGTCAATTCACACTTGATGTGTGCCATGTTAAGCCTGAATACTGTCAGATATCTCTAGCTGCACATACGCCGGAGCGAAGCGAAGGCACATCTTGTATTCCATATTGAGATCATGCGAGGCGCAGGCTCGAAGAAGCGAGGTTTGAGCAAACCCTGAAAATTGGAACCGCCACTATTCCATATTGAAATCACGCGAGACGCAGGCACGTTACCGAGATGAGCGCGCACAGGCAGCCGGAATACTTGCCCGAGCCAACAGAAAACAAGGAATTGTAGGGGTGGCGACAAGTGTGTGTACACGTGCGAAAAACGTGGACTGCCCGGCGTTGAATAGGGATACGAAGACAACAAACACGGAAGTGGAGCCAATGGCAGAACATATGTCTTCCTGGTTCCATCAACCACTGTCGGAGGTAGGGAACTTGTAACCGATCCTATGAAACCTGTGCGAAAATGCCGCCGCAACGGGCAATGACTGCGATGAAAAATTTTCAACCACGGCACCACAAGTACCCCTCACGCTGGAGATTCTGTGGCAACACATCATCCTCAAACTTCCTGGTACAAATCTGCTGGACGGGATCTGGGTCTTTTGACTGTGGGCAAAGTAGGCAACCTTGGCTTCTTTACATTCCGTATATCCATTCACACGATCATCAATTCCCTACGTTTCCTGAGTTTTGAACATCTGGCATTGATGCGCGACAATCGTGGTTGATGTGCAGCAGTCGTGGCTGACGCGCAGCAGTCTTGATTGTCGTCTGTTACCATTTTGCTGATCCTTCCAGCCTCCCGTTTGTAGAATGCTTCATGGTTTCTTTCTGCTTTCCGTGTGGGAGTATTTTGTTATTAGACTTCATATGCAATTACATCTTTCTCTTGAGCCGCGTGGGGTCAAACGGGAGAATGGGATAAATTGGAAGAGTCCGCTGAGACATTCGGGGTCTACATGTGGGGAAGCACGCCCCGTTTATTCCACCGGGAGCCGAACGAAATCTCTCAGGTCAATGCCACAGTGACTCTCAATTAGAAACTCCGAGATGCTTGTTTCCCGATTTTCGGAAGTCGAGTCAGACAAGTACTTATATTAAGCTGTAACAGGCGAATGATGGGGCGCTGCGACGATTAGCTACCGTTGATATTCTGGAAGACTATGTGGCCACAGCACAATCCCTCCAATACAGGAAGAAATGGATCCGAAAGGAGAAAAAAGAAGGAACTGCGTCATGTGATTTGACCAAGTTCAGACCTCGATTGCCTAACTATTGAAGCGGGATTGAGCTGCGGCCACCATGTTCTGGTCTGTGCTGCGGAAAGCTGTCAGAAATGCTGCGGGTTGAAATTTATCAATTGATAGGAGCCTATAGAACTCGCGAGAGCTGAATATTTCCCACGAGCTCCCACGGTGCCGCCGATGAAGAAGCTGATTGCGGTAAAGACGATGAGTATCTTACAACGACAGGTCAGTTACTGTGAAGGACCCTGCAATCATTAGTGGTATCAATTGCTATAGGTCATTATTTTCTTCTGTAATGCTTTGGTTTCGGTTCAAACACCAGGTCGGACATTACCGAGCAGCCAAAACCGGGATGCCGCATATTTACTATTTCGGCCGAAAGTTCATGGGTGTGATGTGTGAGACCTTAAGTTCATTGGTCCGATGCTCAAAAGGCGACGGGTGTCACCACTTATTTGAAATCATTTGCTTGGTAGTGAGTCTCGGGCCCTCACTTGATTTTTTTCTAGGATTGTCAGGTGATATAAGTTAGAATTAGTGGAGGATTTGTGAGAAATTCGGGGCAAAGTTCAAGTTTGGGTTGAACACCGTTGATGGAGTATTTTCCAATGGCCGTGACCCCACGTCACGATCCAGAATTTCAATGCGTGCAGGAGTGATGACGTTGAAGGCAAAATTCCAAGTGTTTTGCGCGTCCGCAATCGACCCCCTGTTTCGTACACTACAGCTGTCTTCGACACGTCCGGATGTATTAATACTGACTGCCGAATCACTTGGTGCGTTGAGCCGCATCATCAGAAATTCGCTGGCAGCCGCGCAGCGTCCTATGTTTTTGGACCCGCGGGTACGCTGGATGGTTATTTTTGTTGTCGCTGGGATTCTTTCGCCCCTTTAGCTGCTCTTGTCTAGGGTTATCCCAAATTTTCCTGCACCCGCTATCAACTACGGCCGTTACATACAACTTGTTAGTCGGCGGAATCGGTGTTCTCATACGATCGCCGCAACGTAAAGCCGCAGCACCTCTGATGCGCGCGACTTCACATTGTTGATTATCCCCGGTTTGAACCTGGAATATAAAACCTCATGTTCATCCACATATTTTTCCAACCTATTGTCCCGGCTGTTACTGTATTTTCTCCCATGAAACTCTCCATTGTTACCGTCCCTACTTTGGTTCTCTTTGCTGGGCTCGGCTCAGCACTAGACTCTCGCCGCGATTCTGCCCCGACCTTGACGCACAGACGGGGCGCTGTCAAACCAAGAAGAATTTCGTCCCTGCTCATAAGTAAGTATCCTCGAATTCCAACATTACCGATGCTAATTTTCATTCAGATCCTGATGCTCAACCAGATCTGCCGACGGTTCAAGCGGCCACTGCCGCCGCAAGCTCCGCCGGCCTGAATCTCGATGACATTCAGGGCGATATACTGTGAGTGTTTATTCTCTTGAGTTCGAGTTTACACTCAACAGAAAATCTTCAGAATTGGAATGAAGAAGAACCAAGAGCTGTTCTACTTTTTCAGCATCGCCGACGTGGCGGATTTCAAGTCGAAATTATCGTCCGATATCCTACCTCTCATTACGACCACCACCCAGCTCCTGAGCGTCTCAACCCAACCCATCACGGCTCTCAATATTGCATTTTCCTCGAGCGGTCTTAATGCCCTGAACGTAACCGATTCCCTCGGCGATTCCGCCTTTGCTGGGGGACAGTTCGCGGATCTCAGTAATCTGGGTGACCCTGGGTCTACCAACTGGGTCCCTGAATTTGCTGGCACGAGTATTCACGGGGTCTTTCTGTTTGCCTCCGACACAGTCGACAACATCGACGCCGCCGTCTCCAGCCTTGAATCCGACCTGGGAGACAGCATCACGAAGGTATACTCTCTCCAGGCTGCAGCTCGTCCCGGCTCGGAAGCGGGCCACGAACGTCAGTACCTGCCTGGGCGAACTCAACTATACGCAGCTTCTAAGCCATTCTTTGCGCAGACTTTGGATTCTCCGACGGGATCTCGAACCCTGCCGTCAATGGCTTCACTGCAAGCCCGATGCCAGGCCAGTTCGTCGCCGATGCCGGCTCAATTTTGTTGAACGAGACCGGCGACGCTGTTACTCGCCCAGTGTGGGCCAAAGATGGCTCCTTCCTCGTTTTCCGCCAGCTCCAGCAGCTCGTCCCCGAGTTTAACAAATTCTTAACCGACAACCTCATTGTCGAGGATGGACTCAACACTCAGCAGGGTTCGGATCTCCTGGGCGCGCGCATGGTTGGCAGATGGAAGAGTGTATGTCGACCTCTTACCGCTATTCATTTGCGTATCGGTCATTGATGTATTTACGCAGGGCGCGCCGGTTGACCTCGCCCCTCTTTTTGACAACCCTGAGCTCGGCGCCGACCCGACCCGCAATAACAATTTTACGTTCGAGCACCCGGACGCGACCCTTTCCACAAACCAGACCAGGTATGCTTTACCCATCTTAGTTATTCCGGATGTTAGAACTCAAAATGGAACATAGATGCCCGTTCTCTGCCCATATCCGCAAAACCCGCCCTCGCGCGGACTTGGGTACGCCTGAGGAAACCGTGCACCACATAATGCGCGCCGGTATCCCATACGGTCCTGAAGGTCTGCAACAATCTTTAATTTCAACATGGAATATCTATTCATGAATCTCAGTTTCCGACGACGAGGCGGCCTCGAACACCACGACTACTGAACGCGGTCTCGCTTTCGGTTCGTTTCTTTCAAAGTCCAACCCATTGAGCTACCCAACAATAACGTGTCGCAATTTAGTTGCCTACCAGTCCAACATCGGCAACGGCTTCCGATTCTTGCAACAAGCCTGGGCTAACAACGCCGCGTGAGCTTATTCTTCTGTGTTATCCACGTGCAGGAATCTCATGCCCACATTCCAAGATTTGTCCACAGCGGTGTCGGCGTAGACCCGATCATTGGCGCGCTCGCTGGTGCCCAGCGTGTCGTCAACGGTCTCGACCCCACCGATTCCACCAAGTCAACCACACTCGCCACTGGTAAGTCGCCTCTCCCGTCCTTGAAATTGTATACTGATTGCGCCATTCAGACTTTGTTGTTTCGCGTGGTGGAGAGTACTTCTTCTCGCCTTCGTTGTCTGCCATTTCCAGCAAGCTCTCGGTTTGATTCAGCTGCAAGACACTCTCTCTCCCTGCTATGCTCGTTCAAACTGCCACCCTCTTTCTCCGCAGACGCGTCCATGCTCGTACTAGAGATTCACTTGACGTCATAATCATTTTGGGATATTGTAGATATTGGGTTGATCGAATTAAGTTTGAAATAAATGCCAAATTTTCCAGAGTAGCCTGCCATATCCGCCTTCTGGATCTGCCATGGCAGTTGGCGGTCAATCAGGCGTGGACAGCTCGTTGTCGGTCCCTACACAGCTCTTGTCTAGCCGACTACACGTAAGATAAGGTTAGCCGGTGACGTGAGGTGCCATCCCCCTAAACTCACATCAGTGTAATTGAGTGTATGTGAGCGGCACTGAGGCTAAGTCCCTACACAGAGCTGAACACAACTATGCAGAACTCAGTCTAGGCTTTAAGCCTGGCATGGCTTTGCATTGGCTTTGCAGACCGATGTGGAAGCACGACTCCCCACGCTCGTCCCCGGTGCTCTGTTAACAGGGCCAAGTAAATTACGTCTCACGCACGGACCATCAACACCCACTTTGACACCGACTCATGCACTCCTCCGTACTTATATCTCGCAGAAAACAGCCAGAAAATTTTCGGAACCACCAGTACTTCAGCACCAATTCATCACTGGACGACGTGGACGTGCCCAATTCAGATGTTCTTTTAATTCTCGTTTCTTCGACATAAAGACCTCTTCCCCTGCCACCACTCCTCGACGAAGCCTGATTCAAGTCTGCCAAGGATTTTCGACGCAACCCGGGGATGACAAGTCAAAACAACTCAAGCTGCACATGGCCACTGAATGACATACATGTCTTGCGGATCTCTGTCTTTCGGCGGCCGTGGAATCAGTTGAACTTCAATTCACCGTATGTCTGTGTTCTCGACATCGCGCCAACTCGCCACCACTCGTTATTTTCATCGAATGAAAAGCTCGGTATGCAGCTTCATCAGCTCGATCTTAATCGCCGCCTTATGTCTTCAAGTTGTCCTTCTTGATCCTCATGCCGCCGCTTCCCCATCTACCCGGTGAATCCAGGTTCTCATCAACGTCAATGAGCTTGAAATCCGTCGGAATTCTCTCAAGTATGTCGCCGGTATCTAACCTATTTTCATGCCTTCATTGAATGCCTTCCGCTTGAGATCAGCCTTCGGCAGACATTGCCTCCGTTGAGCTACGCGGCCAGGCCTCCTCATCGGCTTTGAGCCCTTTTTTACTCAACAATTCACAGTTCACATCCTTGTTGAAACTAAAGCCTGTCCTCGGTTTTTTCCCGTTGTAAGATTTTTCATCAGACCTTTTCAAACGAGCTCATGATGCTTTTCCGGCGCGCCAGACGGCAAATTTATTCAAGTCTCGATGCACTCTCAAGTGTAAAGCTGCGTCAAATCCTTCATCGGCAACTTTTCGGGTCTGCTCTGGTTGTATCCGGTGAGTCTTTCTTATATCTTTATCTCGGCCTCTGTACAATGGTGATCTGAATCTGAACCCATTTCTAATGCTCGACTGAGGCAGGTTCTGAGCGACGAGTGAGAACCCGCGCTTTATTTCAACTGACAGTTGTCCTAACTTCAACCATGAAGGAGATTTCAGAATATCTAAAATCCTGGATGGAGCAGCGACCCACTCTCGAAACAAGCTTCCAAGTTCGTCTTTTACAACTCTCATCGCCGGTCCAGTGGTGTGATTGGACTCGTATATCAAGTGCGGCTGGTAGGCGGGTGATACGTTTTGCCAGTACGTCGACTCGGTCACCTGTGTCACTAACCATTCATCTCATGTCACGGCACTAGCAAGGGAAATTGGACCGTAAATCCACGGCTCTAGCCATCCACCGCTAGCGCCGTTCCCAATAGCCTTCTCCTCTTCCCCTTTTGGGGAGCAGGCGGCGCATGTCCTCGCCCCTCTCAAGTTGATGGGTCGGCAGGGGTGCTGCCGTGGGTCCATTTGATGGATGCGACAGTTAGCAATCTTTACATCTTGACGCTTGCTTGACGCCGCCATCAATGACGATCAGATGTCCTCGACGTCGTTGGCGACGATGCCAACCACGATGCCGAAATTCGCTCCAAAAACCGCAAAATATTTCAGGATATGTAGTGCATATGTAGGATGCATTTTACAGGGTAAGGAAGCGAAATTCGGCCAAACAGGGACATAACACCTGCGTGTGAGATGGTGGGAATCAGCGGTACAGCCACTGATTGACGTGATCGGCGTCCCCAATTCAGAATGATCCCCCTGAAAACTCGACGATTTTGCGAATTGCAGACGCGTAGGGGAGCTAACTCTGCACCAATCTTCCAGATAGTAAACCTTGTGTACACAAGTACTTTTAGGAAGAGAAATTAGAGCTTGATCGTTTTTTCTGGTTGAGATTTCACTCAATTGCTACCTGCAGCAGAAATAATGATTTCCTTTCCATCGTAGCCATATTTGGTTGAATTTTCTTCGAGTAAGAGTGTATTCTATTCACAGGAACCCATAAAAAAATGAATTGGGGGTGGAGCTAAGTCCTGTAGAATGATTCAGACCTCTCTGGGGTCTGATAACCAGGCTTATTTCGTTGCAATGAGATGCAGTTATGACATGTCAGTTCAGATTCATAGACAATATAACTATTCCTACACACCCATTTAGATTTTGGGACGATTAGAAGAGGTTTATTTTTCACTCAAAAACACCTCTTTTGATGGTTTTCGGGGCATGGAAGGCTCAGATATCATACTAGTAGTGCCTAGAGTGAATAATAAGCTCATGTGAACCAGATATGATGGAAAGAGCCATGGTATTTGACCTTCTGGGATGATCGTTGACCGAATACGCTCGAAAGGTCAGGTAGTTGAATGTTGTAAACCGTAATGAACATGTCATACAGGTTTAATCAATGTCCATATATTCTTAATGACTCGAGATTTGAGTATAACTGTTTTGAATTCCGGAAAATACAACCTATGGAAGCTCTCTGAGTTATTCCTGGATTCTCCCTCACCCTAATCCTTGCACTATTGCTCAGATTGTGTTTTAAGCGCCCGTGAAGCGCTGACCGGCCCGCAGGTCCGAGAGTCAGTTCGCGACAAGAATTCACAATTACACCAATTCCCCAAGAACGATAACCGACGAGAGGTATCTATGTAATAGAGAAGCACAGCAGTAAATACATTTCGAGGTGCGAGAAATCTGCGAGGGCAATGCGAGCGGGGTGGGCGGCACGTGGCGTAGTATGCAAATGCACGCGGTGACGTGCCGCATGTATGCTGGGGGCGACGGGTACCGCGTGAGCGGGACGGGAAGCGGTTTGTGCTGTTACCACGGGAGCAGGAGGGCAGGGTGTGTAAAAGGGGGCGGGCGGCGGTGTGGGCGGGATGCGGATCAGTAATGGGAAGATAATATGCGCAATCAAATCAACGCGGGAAACCGGCAAGCCGCCAAGCGTGCAGAGCTTCACCGCCGCGGCTCGGGGATTCGCTAAATATCGATGGCGTGAGATATTAAATTCCTAGCAGGCAGATGGCTGGAGTCGTGCATTTACGGTACAATTTACCTGGCTACATCCGCGTACCAACAGTCTAATGTTTAGGGTTACGGCTCACTCGGTGCATAATACTGCAGGACTCGCAGGCAAATCATTGGAAGGCCCTTTCGCTGGTGGCAACCTCTGCATCAACACTGGTGATCTGTGGAATAATTCACTGCTGTTCGCAGATTCCAAGTCACAATGCTTGAAAATCTTCTCCCGCGACAATTCCCGGGTCTATTTTCTTCGGCGGCGGTCCGCGTAATTTCGTGTCGATTCCTTAACGTCGTCGCTGATCTCTCCAAACAGCTAAAACGAAATGAAATTGGGCCGTCGGTGGTATATTTCTTAGAGGAGAGATCCAGTATAGATCTCGGGGCAGCAATACTCCACTGAACGATTAATCGCCATTTCCGCAGTGGGGACTCGATCTGTATTGGCCAATGTTAAACGTTGACTAGTTGAGTATTGATTTGGACTCGTAGTGTGCGCTGGGTCCGGGTCGCTTCCTGTGCGGTCCAGGAACTCTGTCTGCCTAGGACGGCCATTCGGAGACAAATTAGGTATTGAAAATATTTCATTGTCCCATTTCTGACTCGTCGTCTCATCAGACCTTGGACAGACGTCGATACTGGCTGCAATTCTGTGCCAATTCTGTTCAGGAGGATTTCCCTCTCGACTGATAGGCAACGTACGCGGATGTTCGATGCGAAATCAGACGGAGAACTCCTTACACCTTGTCTGCGTGCCTGCGTCGAAACTTGAACTTGAAAACCCATTCAAGTAGGTCCGGTTTGATCTGGCTCCCCGTTTCGTTTTCGTTTCTTGAACGCTAACCTTACTTTGTTTCGCCTTCTTCTTCGACCGTGACGAGCCCCACGTATGAGCTCGGCTACCATCCATTCCATGCCCGGAATTCCACCGAAGCTGCCTCCTGAACTGGAGCGCATCATCTTCCAACTGGCTGCAGGCTCCCGGCCGGTGACGACCCCCAAGCTCATGCTGGTAGCACAGCGTGTCCGTGTCTGGTAGTGTCTAGCGTTGATTATGGAAATGACTATCTCGTCTTACTTATGGACAGGGTTGAATCGCTCCTGTGTCGCTGTATCTCCAGGTCGAAGCCAGACAACGGTTTCCCGGACTTCACCTTCACCGTTCTTGAGAGTAAGTGGGCTTCGTTGCTCAAAGAAGCCGTGCGATATGCTTTTCTTGCAATTCTAATGCTCCCTTCGGATCCTGGAGACAAGGGGCGGGTTATGTCCTTTCTCATTGGATGCCCGAGAATCACGACTCTGCGTTTGGGGGGTGTCTACTTTCATCCCTTCGAAATATTATCCTTTCTGGCTGCTATACCGGCCCTCAAATATCTAACCATCAAGAGAGTACGGCTTGTTGGGTAGGTTCTCGCTGATCAGCGGGCTGCATCCACGCATATTTACAGTGTTGTTGCCAGTGTTAGACCCCTCCATCATAGAGTGGATGCTGACCTCCCATGGTCGTATTCTCCAAAGTCGTACTCCAATTGACGGCGGGGTATGTGAGTTTTGTTTACTTCGTGTCTGACTAAAGCTCATATTTTCTGCTATAGTCGACAGAGTATGACAACGAACTTTATCACGCTTGCGCGTGGGTGAACGACGTCCTCGTTCCTGGTAAGACCGAGAAACACCTGTATGTTTGTCACGTTAACCGCCACCATCTTCCTGCCTGATTCGATTTATCAGCGGTGGTGCCAATGTGTCTTTCGGCGGCAAAGAATGCCACGTCTGCGAGTACTCGGTTCTGTAACTTCGTCTCGGCTAGTTGAGCTCTCATGACCATACGGCTTACAGATGCCGGAAGATCCATGGATAGTAAATGAGAAAGTATATGACATCGGACAAAGACGCATCCGGAAATTCACCGCCAATGCGAGACGCAGCTTCGAGCTGCGGATGATGCTCCCCGCCGGGCAGAATCCCGGTGACTCGGATCCCTACCTGGCAACATCTTCTGGAACGCATGGTCACTTCCATATCGCCAAGCATGTTTGGTTCGCTGGAAGGCATTTCTCCCTGTTTCTGTTGGTTTCCAGTACCTCGGAATCGAGCTAAGTCTGCTTTTTCTCTGGCCTCTCAGCAGCTATACGCAACCACTTACCCAGGATCTAATTGGCTGATGAGGGATACAGTGTATATCCTCCATAACGTTACAGACGCTGACTTGTGTAAACTGCCCGCCTTCGGTGATTGTTTCCAAGTCACAGAAGCAGTGTCATTCAAATCCACGCTCATCGACTCCCGGCGAATTCATAGCTGCAAGTACTGCGGAGCGGCTTTTGGATACGAAGACTCATCGGCTCGCCGGCAGTCGCTTGAGACTCGTGAGAAATATCTTCTTCCTCGGGCGATGGGTGAAATAGGGATTGTGTCCCACGAACTCTCGCGCCGCGGTGTCTTTGGATGTGAAAAGAAGAACACACCAGCGAAACAAACTACATGCCCAACAATTTGCAACCGTATACATATGCCAGTCAAATTTCCCTCGTGGCCAGTTCAGCTTCTCGACAACCGTACGATGGCCCCGTCTGTCACTTACTCCTTAGGCTCCTGGGTAC
Organism: Mycena olivaceomarginata; assembly: GCA_029378375.1. Lineage (NCBI taxonomy): Eukaryota > Fungi > Basidiomycota > Agaricomycetes > Agaricales > Mycenaceae > Mycena > Mycena olivaceomarginata. The sequence goes on along the minus strand of JARKIC010001781.1, from coordinate 52,326 downwards.
GTGCTCAACCAACCATAAATTGGTAACCCCTAAGTACCTGGCTAAATCGCTTTGCTGCATCATTAGGTCCTCGGTATATCAGGTGATCTCCTCTTGCAAGGCGCCCTCTTCACACAGTTTGCGCACTACCTAGCGCTATACAGGGAAGACGTCCCGGCTCTGCGGGTGTTTGTCGGCGGCCTCATGCTGCTCATAACGTTGAAGAGTGTGCAGGGGGTGTAGGTCGCATTCTGTCATGTCACGCTACGCCTTTCCACTCACATCCCCTGCCCGGACAGAGTGATTCTATGGAAATTAAACGTCGATTTATTCTCCAACGTACAAGCCGCCCTCCAGTTCACGTCTTCCTCGCCGTTCATGAAACTCAACCTGGCGTGGGTGGCGCTCATAGCGTTTTATGTGCAGCTCTTCTTTTGCTATCGGCTCTGGGTGAACATCTTTTGCGCATCCGAGTTGGATCTCGCGGCTTGACGAATTTATTTTCAGATTATATCAAAGAAATATCTATCTCGTAGCAGCGGTGTTAAATCTTTTTGTCTTCGCCTTCATAGCTGCGTGCATATCTGTACGTCTGCTCTCTTTTGATTTGCTGGAAATTATTGCTCATCCACGCAGACAGCGCGCTCGTTCTCACAGGGGGGATTATCTTTATCTTGGCGTGCGTATCAGCTTGGGGCTAATAATGCGATCGCTATTGAAATAACTGACGAGATCCTTACCGTAGTTTCGATTCACCTGGGCACCGTCTTTGGCGCCGACTCTGTCCTTTGCACGAGCATGAGTTATTTCTTGTTGGTGCGTCATTCCCATTGCCCATTCATTTCATTCCCACTTCTCAACCGTCTATATCACTATCTCCTAGAAACATTCTAAATTCTGTTCACCCGGGACTGCCGGAATGCTCAACGAAGTGCTCAAACTAACCTTCCAGACCGCCGCCCCCGCAGCGCTCTGCACCGCCATAAACTTCTTCGCCGTCGAAGTCAACATCGCCAAAGCAGCGCACAGTGCCGAAGTGTATGCGCTCATCGCGGTGCTCGCGAACGAGGTTCTTCCGAAGCTGTATGCGGTCTCGGCGATGTGGACGCTGAATGCGCGGTGGGAGATTCGCGTACGGCATGCGCACTCGTTGGGTAGGTCTAGTGATGCCCCCCTGGATGCCTCCAGAGGGATTCGAAGCTCAGGCTGGCGTGGAAGCGTGCCTCGTCCGGTGGACGTGGAGCTCTTGACTGTACCGCGGGTAGCGCAGGACGAGTCTGTGTCAGCACACAATGCACCACCGCCGGTTTACATGTGGGGAAATATTAACTTGAGGCAGATGGGCGATGAAGCGACTGTCGATGGAGAGGTCGGTTCCGTGAGAAGTTCTCAAAAGGCGGGGCTGAGGTAAAGCATATATTCGGTAGTGCCTCGAGATGATTGGACTTGCTGGGCTGTATTTCTGCATGTTGCTAATTGTTGTATGCATCTTGAATGGACTTTGTATCAGCGAGCTAAACCTTTTGCATAATGCGGGCCCCATCTATCCTGCAAATTCAGACTCACCGTCATCGGACCAGGCCGCGAAAGCGAACAATCACCGAGAAGATCTGGCGAAGGGAATCTTCCCGCTGTACTGTAGCCCGGTGACACGTGCAAACCAGACCAACATAATCACTTTTGAAGGCGTCTCGAGCAAGCGGCACGATCTCGCCGGGCCAGGTTACATCCTTCGCTGTCCGCTCTACTGTGAGTTCAGAAGGCAGCCGAGACCAGGGAAGGACAGAGTTGAACCACAATACTAGGAGCACGAGCAAGAGCGTTGCAATTGAGATGTCCTTGCTCTTGGACTTGAAGTCTTGAACCAACACACTGAGCTGTTAAAGGGAGATGGCGAGTAGAGCAGAAGTTGTGTGAAGGAAGAAAGGTGGTCCCCGGGACTTTGCATTCAACCCTTTAAATGCACGCGCCTGTGGGAATCTGGGCTCATGAGGACGAGACGTCAGTGGACGTCGCTTTGGAATTAGTGTAAACTCTGTCTTGTACATTGGCACCCATATCCAACTTGGGGGGAGGCCGATGCTGCGCACGGCATAACTCGTACTTCATTTTTTTTCTGTTCTTCAGTCAGCCCGCTTCTCCTTACGGCATGCACTATTTATTCGAATTAATGCCCAAATACTCCCTGCGGTTATATTATAAGTTTAGCAATCAGACATGTACATTGTGGCTGTGCTTGTCCTGCGTACGCAAGACTTCGGATAATACCGAGGATTTGATGTTCGGCTTGATCGCCGGTCAACCGTTGAGTTTGCACAAATTTTCAGGTGAATAGTGGTATGTTGCTGACCTTCACTTGTCGGATAAGTTGTGTAGCGCAGTGGAGTCAAGCCCTCTGCACAAGCGAGCCAGAAGTGGGGCAGTCCCACAGACAATAGCTGTTGCGCAACTTGCGTGGCCGACTTGAAAGGACCGGGAACATTGTGAGACACTGTGTAAGACTGCGCTGGGGGTGGAAGTTTGAGGGAGTGGGGGTCGTCGTTGGTCATTGAGTCGTAGGTTCAAGCAATGTGACGTCCTACAATCGGCACGTCTCCACACCCTGCCGTGATACCCAACTTCGCGCGAGTCGGCGCGACACGTTCAACCTTTAATGACTTTACAATCCACATCACACTTTGAAAAATGGTTTACTGCACCTGCTGAAAGCAAGATGTCTCTTCCAGGACCCACCGCATCCATCTCTGCGGTGGCAGACCGCAACACACAAAGATTGCTCGAGAGACTGTTAACCTCACTTCGCGTTTGTTGGACAAATTTCGAAAGAGGAAGCAGGGGCATGATGATTCCAGCGAAGAGGAACGTGTGGGAAGTAATGGTGTGTGTTTATCCTTTTTTCATGGTTAGATTGGACCAAAACTGAACCAAACCTTCGATGCAGCGCAGTCTCCTGCTCACTTCCCCGGCGAAATCTGTCGCGTTTCGTCACCAGCTCCGGATTACGATCAGGGAATGGACGTTGATGATGGTGCTGCAAGCCCGGACCCAGATTTCAAGGCTGCCCTCCCAACGACACGGCCGTTTGTATTGCAAATGTGCAATGATAGCGACGACGAAGAAGATTCTAGCAATATTAAATCTCTGGTGTTTGACGACTCGGATTTAGACCCCGAGCTCGACGAGGAGCTGCTCACCCGAAAGGAGCTCACCGCTCATGAACTGCTTGAGGGTGAATTCATGGCGGAAGACATGGTTCGAGGTAGGTCTTACTTCTGGAATACTTTGGCTTGGTTCTAATTATTGATTATAATTTCCGTAGAGCATCGCTTGAGTGACCAGGAGATGAACGCCATCCGCACACATAACTTCAAAGTCAACATTGACTTGAGCTCGCGTGCATACGCCAAAATGAAGCATGCCTTCTTCACGACCTTCAATCCCTCTCCCAGCTTCAGTCGCAGATCACCTTCATTTCCGGCATTAAACCCATGCCATATGATTGCTGCAAGGGCTCTTGCTGCTGTTTTGTTGGCCCGTATGCCGAGCTCGACAAATGCCCATATTGCGAGCAACCTCGATATGACTCCCTTGGCCGCGCGCGCGCCACATTCCATTATTTACCCGTCATTCCCCGCCTCAAAGCTCTGTTTGCGGACAAGACGATGTGTGAGGAGCTACTTCATCGTGCTCATTACATGTCCAAGCCCGGGAAAATCTCCGACGTCTTCGATTCACTCCACTATCGGCAGCTGCGTGGGCGTCGGGTTCGTGCAGATGGGACCATGTTTTCCCATTTTTTCTTCGACCAGGACACAGACATAGCGATGGGCCTCAGCACTGATGGTGTCTGTCCCTTCAAGAATCGCAAATCGACATGTTGGCCACTCCTGGGGATACTTTATAGCCTCAGACCCGAGCTGTGTTTCCTGCTGGACTACGTGCTTCGGCGTCATCCCTGGTCCTTGCGCACCCCAGGACCTAGACTCCTTTCTCATTCCCCTCCGCGATGATTTCTTGGAGCTGGCGGGTGGCATAGCCGCCTTTAGCGCTCTCCGCGGGCGTGTGTTCACGCTGCGCGCCTTTCTTATTCGTGTCTTTGGGGACATGCCGGCAATAGTAAAACTCATGCGGATGAAGGGCCACAACACCGTCTATCCTTGCCGCGCGTGGAAGATCCGCGGTTTCCGTGACGAGGCGAATGGTGGTCGCACCAACTACGTTCCACCGGAGAAGTTGATGCGCGTGCCGGTAATGGAGGTGCTGGATATGAGGGAGCGCGTAGATACGGCGCTGCAGGAGCTGGATCGGTCCATATGGGAGTGCATCGACAATTTGGTCCCCATGTCACGGCCCTCGCCATACGTGAAGAGGTGGTGGTCGGACAAGTTGACGCGTCTGCAGAAGGAGCTCCAGAGGGCGGAACGGAAGGCGTACCGACATCGGTTCGTCCCAGGGCACCCTGGTCATGAAGAGGCAAAGGTGGCGAAGCGCATCTACTGGACAATTTCATTCAAATCGACATGGGTGTGACGCGTGACCCATTTTACCTATTCGACATTTTGGCAGCCGCCGGATTTTTGCATGACATCTCGAAAATTTCGGCATTTGAACTCAAATTTTTGGCTTTTTTGCCCTTTTTTTTTTTTTTAGGCAATTTGGGGCCTGTGTGTCATGTGACCACTTGGAGGTTCGACAGAGGCCCAAGTGATGCGTGACCTCGACCAAAGCTCGTGATCGACAGGGGGGTGTGTGACACGTGACTGCCGATTTGAACGAAATTGTCCAGTATCGCCAGGCGGTAAAGCAGACGAAGGATGAACATTGGGTGGAGTGGCTTGAGGGGCTGGACGCAGACACAGTATGGGGTGCAAGGCGCCTCGCAATGGGGCCGCCAACCGATGGGGGGCATACCCGAATCCCGGTACTGCAGAGGAAGGTGCCGGGTGGCGCAGACTATGAGGAGGTGTCATCGAACACGGAGAAGAGTGCCTTGTTATACAAGGAATTCTTCCCACCAAAGATGACGGAGTCTATGGTCCCGCTGGACCTGATATATCCAGCGCTGGCGTACAAGTAGACACCCATCTCCGACGTGCTACTGCGGCGTGCGATCGCGCGCAAGAAGCCGTATAAGGCTACTCGTGCCGGATCGTTCGCCAACTGCGTTTTCAAATACAATGCTGACCTACTTGTACCCTATTTAGGACCAATCTACCGCACACTCGACGAGCTCGAGTACTACCCAGCAGGGTGGAATCACATTGACAGTATAGTCCTGCGGAAACCTGGCAAGACCATCTACGCGGTTCCGGCAGTGTACCGACCAGTCTGCCTCACGAAAGACTACGCACGGCTGTACAACACCATTAAGACCTTGCAGCTTGCGACAGAGGGCGAACAGGTGGGGATTCTACCCAGCAACCACTACGGGGCACGGCCGGGGAGGGCGGCGACGGATGCGCTGCACAGGGTGGTGAAAGTGGTGAAAAATGCGTGGAGGAGGGGAGAAGTGACGAGTGTGCTGTGCATGGACGTGAAGGGAGCATTTCCCAGCGTCGACCTGGAGTGTCTCACACACGACATGCAGATGAGGGGGGTGCCACGGTAGCACACAGAATGGATGTCACGGAGGCACGAGGGGCGAGAGAGCCGCATCGTTTTTGACAACTACACATCGGAGCCATTCGCCGTGGAGGGTGGTCTGGACCAGGGGGATCTGGAGTCAGGTATTGCATACCTGATATACAACTCGGATCTGGCAGAAGTGCCGAGTCGGGCGAAGCGTAGCGGGGAAGACGGCGTGGCTTAACTAGTTTCTGTGCGCAGAACTTCACGCAGGGGCAAACAAGGCAAGAACCTCTACAGTAATCTTGTACATTCCTTGAATCTTACCAACCAATCAGCAGGTCCCATGCACCCTGGGTGAATCACATTTGGATTAACCTGTTTCTGTGCGCAGAACTTCACGCAGGGGCAAACAAGGCAAGAACATTGAGCATCGTGTGTGGGCCACATCCAAAGCACACACCATTCACAGGTTTCGTACACTGCGAGTTATTTCAAAAATAGAAAAGGTTTAACTGTTTAGTTTTTATCTGTTTACTGTTTACGACCCCGCGTAAACTAAATGAAAATATGAATAAAAACTGTTTTATTGGTTTAAAAGCTTTACTAAACCAAACCGAAACAGTTGGGGCCCTATCTAGTCTCTGTTACAGATCGGAAACAGATGACGAACAAGTATCCGTATATGGGCCCTATCCAATACGAAACGCATTTCGGCATTGTGACCTATGTCAGCGTGCCAATGCAGACGGACTTTCCTTCGGATAGCCTCTTTGTCATCAACTCTCGCCGCCCAAGTGGTGCATCTGCACTTTGACAGATCATGGCCAAGGTTCTCAAGGCGCTCCCGACGCAACCGATCACTTACCTCGATGCAAGCCGAGCGTACCTGACGTGCCCAACCTTGAAGGCTGCGCTTGTGCTGCTACCGGCAGCATTGAAGACGGAGTATCCCCTGTGCACCATCATTGTTCTATTCGGAGTCCGCCCCCTCGAGGGAGAGGAGACGATCACGGCTTTCTTCAACGCGTTCACAAAATTGCTGCAGGGGTACCATGTGCGCAGCAACCCCTTGGGACATCTTGAGGTGCAAGACCCTTATCGGAGTTTAGATTTCGGGAGACTTGATACCGGTGAAACGGTGCACTAGGGTGCGGCCGTGAAATGTAATAAAATCAACTAGAGAGTGAAGCGAGCTAGTCACTAATCACAATCCAACCAAAATCAAAACAAAACACTAATCCGGTCCTGATGCTTGTGTGTGTGTGTTTGGGGAAGTAGGGTACGTATCACCCTTCAAGAGGGTGTGCAAAGGTTTTATAAGACTCTGTTTTCAATCGCAAACTATGCGGTCTGAGCACAGTTATGCTGGGGTAGCAGGGACTTCACACCAACAGTATATCAAGACTCAAGTAACTTTCGATAAGCCAAAGTCTTCAGTATCCTTGTGAGCGTCAGACCCTAGCACTAACTGGCAACTAGCCAAGGAGCGGGATAGGTAGGCAGACTTTCGGCAGACGGACTGGTTGACTCGTAACTCTCTTGCGCGAACGGCGGCAATTCAACAAGCAGGTGCAGTTACGCAGATGGTTAAATGCTGGGCTATTTGCTTCAATGCTTCTACTGCAGGCGGCCACTCTAATTCAAAGTGTGAGTTTACGTTCTAGGCTGGCTCTTCACAATTGAATTGCGTGAGTCCTAAGTCTAGCGGGTCTCTTCACTAAGGTTGAATGGGTAACACTTATATCTGGGCAATGGTATTGTCCCGTCAATGTCCCGTGTCTTACAATCTTTATCTGTGCGTCTTCAAATCTCTGATATCTGTCCAACAAATCTAGAGTGTACTATATTGCCTGTATATCTGGGGTGGATAGTTCACTGGCTAATACAGAGTACACAGCTGGCTTTATACATTTCAGAGAGAAGTAAAGGAGATAGACAGAATGAATAGGAACAGTAAAGGGTGAGAGCCCGAGTAGTGAATGGCCAATGGCGTAGAAGGCATTTTCAACCATGGGTATTATGACCTGCTACCGGGGCTAGTCCACATGTATTTCTCTAGTGCACCATAAGGCGTGCTTAGTTGTCTTGGTTTCCATCTTTTCTGACTGAGCAAGTCAATCTTTAGTCATTGCTGACTGGTCAAGTCCATCTTAGTCAATTCTTATTCAACTTCTGTATCAGTCCCGTACTTCATAAGCTCAGTGGAACTCATAGTACATATCAAGCGGATTGACAATATAGCGAGGCGCTATACTGGCGGACCATTATAGTGACCACTGAAATATAGCGCGGCGCTATTCTGTAGTGCCAATCCTCATCAATCATATCAGTAAATCCTTGATGCGAGACCCGCATCTTTCTAACGGTCAGATCTGCCCGAGTAACCACAGTGATGGTTAACTCAGTAACATGTCTTCATCCCAATCTAATCAGTTGGTCATATACACAAAATGGTGCGGCGCTATATCTCTGCCGGCCCTAATGTGGTTGTACCAATCTTGACTTTGTATATCTTGTTTAATAGTCATCAGACTATTCAGAGGCCGTTGAGGTGGCAAGTCAATAATTCTGAGTAGTTCCCTGATGTTTCACCTCCAGCACATAAGATAATGGCTTACCGCCACCATCTATAGCTCAGTGAAGAATATCATAGTCAGGACGTAACAGCCTTTTGGACTGCCTTGTCAAGTCTACTCAATCCTTCATAGTTGGTTTGTTACACTGACTTTCGGCCATCAATAGTGTAGCCTACCACCCCAGGGAGGGTGTACGCTCATAATCTAATGCCTCACTTCTGCCCACTAATAGGTTCAAAATGAAATAAAAACTGGTGTTTTCATGCATGTTTTGGTACACGCCCTATCATCGGTCGAGCTTGATAGTCCGAGATCTTTTTGTTGTATGTGTGGTGCCTATCTGTTTCCATCCTGCGCATTCACCTTGACAGGAAGTGCCACGTTCCCGAGCGATGGACCACGCTGGACATTTGCAGATGGCATTGGCGTAGAATGATAACAACTCGAAGAGCTTCAAAGGAGAATAGGACTCGACTTGAGGGTTTGAACAATTCGGGGTCCAAACAACCGGTTTGTACATTGCCTTAGTGTCAATGCGACAAGAGCTACATGAATGCGTGGCAAGGATTATCACTACATGGGTGAGAAGCGTGATTACTTGAGTCTACCATTTTTGCTTTGACGGCCCCGTAAAATCTGTCTCCTTTCGTCTCCAAGACATGGTATGGGGCCTGTTGTTAGGGAATTGCAACACAACCTCCATGTTCACCAGCGCGGCCTGACAGAGCCGAATCAGGCAGGCATATGCGGCGTTTTGATATATCATCTGCCCGTTAATTAGCGGTGGAGCATGATATATCCAGACCGCTAACTTAGCGTACTCCAGATATTTCAACACAGCCTCTGGTTTTCTTTTTTTTTAAAGATCCCTTATTCTAACACTAACACGAACCCTATACATATATGGCTGGATTCAGAGCTCTTAATCCCGTGCATGGCTGTGCTTTAGCGTCTTCCGAACTTCTGAACCAGTGGCTGTGCTTTTTGGCCTTCCGAGATGAACAGGGGGGGGAAAAAGTGTCTGAAGATTTTCGAAAAAATTCAAGGAGGTAGATCTGACCATTAGAATCACTTTCCACACACAAACTCTTTTGATTCCATTGGTCTTTGGTGTGGTAAAGGCCCTTTTTTGGCTCTTAGACAGTAAATGGCTAATATCTCAGCAACCACTGGGCCGTTTCCCTTGATTCCGGTACTGTTAGAAGCTGCTGAAGAGCTCTGGACCCTAGGGGTAGCAGCAAGGACTGATGGGATCAAAGGATTTTGCATGTAGAAAGTGATTGTAATGGTCAGATCTAGCCTGAATTTCTTCAGGTTTTTCTGAATTTTCACACATAAAAAGTATCTGAAACTGCCGGCTCTGGTTGCATATTTTGCGTTTTCCGCTCTAGGAAGTGATGCCATCAAAATATTTTCTATATAAAAGGCAATTGCAAACATCATATCTAAGTACCTCCTTGAAATTTTTCGAAAATCTTCTGAAACTTCCCCCCCCCCCTGTTCATCTCGGAAGGCCAAAAAGCGCAGCCACTGGTTCAGAAGTTTGGAAGATGCTAGAGCACAGCCATGCACAGGATTTAGAGCTCTGGATCTAGCCATATATATAGTTGGGATTCCAGGCCAATTCCTGGTCATAGGCATTGTAGAAGTCGAAGGCATCGGTAAAGCCGGGGATTGGTGCAATGAGCTGTTCAGAATCGAACAAGTTCCATTCCCAGTCCCGGTGAGGCTGCGACTTGGGTGTCATGTTTTGAACCATGGCTAGACGGAGATAGAGCTCCATATTAGCCATGTGTGCATCAAGAGTGTCACCGTTGAATCGGGTCACAAAAGCATTGCGAGTCAGTTCAGAACAGGTAAGGACAATGCGGCGAAGGAGAACAAGTGTTTTGAAGTGCATCTCCTTCTCTGCAAAGTCCTCGCGCACTGAACCAAAGCATAGGCTTCTGAAGCTGCCACAAGATCTTCGGCGGCGTGTCTCCAGCCTAAAGTTTTGAAGGGTCAGACATTACAGGAATGAAAAAAGAGAAATATTTAGAAAGGCTTACCTGGTGTCGAATATTGTACCAAGCTGCTCGCTCGGGTGCCAAGTCATTGAGAATCTTGTCAGAGAAAGTGAAGTCACAAGTGGAAGTGGAATGACTAGTATTGCAACGAACACAAGGCAGACCCCGACCGTGGGAAACACACTCTGCACCAGAGAGTTGACACTCTGAGCAGCGAGGGCCATCCTACAACAGGTTGGGGTTTTTCTTTCATATTTCTGCTGTCCCTACAACCGTTTATTGACTCATTCCTTATTTCTGATTTCTAGCCTTCGGGTCTTTCAACCCTCAAGCTCAAGGACAGCACTAAGTTGCACTGTGGAGTCATTGGTTCACATGTGCGCAACTGTTATATGCGAGAGGTGTTCTTGAAAGAGAACATTTCTCTGTCACAGGCGTACAAGGACCTCGACTTCGTTCACTTGCCAACACCAGTCTTTAACGACAACAACGCTAATGCTGGTCCTTCATCCACTTCAGGAGCCGGTCCTTCTCTACTGGATTCCCTAATTCAAATGGAAAAGGGTGATACACCAGCATCAATGGGCGAGGAGCTCTTAGATCCAGAGGCTGTTGAGTCATCTGGCTCTGGGTCTGAGTCCGGTTCTGACTCGAGTTCAGAGGAATCTGATGTTGATATGCCTGAGGCCAAGCCACAGGGCAATGTTAACTCTTCCTCTGAAGACTCTAGCAGCGAGTCAGAGTCTGGCGAAGAATGCAACAGCGAGTCAGACGAGGGATTGGAAGAAGAGTAAGTAGGACCCGAATGAACAGGTAAGCCAAAATTTTCGGTCTGGCATCCGCCGGACTGCCATGTATGGTAACTTTCCCATGATTGCCAAGGAATGAACACCATTTCCAGTGAACGTTTGTGGTGACAGGTGACACCCCGTGAACATGTGGTCTAAATACTACAGTATCTTATCTCACCGGAGGTCCCCAAATCGGGAGACAGCAGAGATCAGAGGCACGAGATTGCCGATGCAAAAATGCTCTTTGTCTCTCACCGCCACGGTACCACCGAGACCTGCATTGGCGCGCACAACCAGACCTTGTGTCAGTTTTGCTCCCAGACTTTGCCTCTCACCTGATGACCGGATGTTCATGTTAACCATTTACACACCGGTGACCAGTTTCACTATGACTTGGGATTTTTGTGCTTGACATCCATGATTGAGGATAAGGCCGCAGGCGGCAGGTGCCGAACCTTTCCAGTTGATCTGATCAAGGCAGTACGGCAGTCCAAATACGGAATGTGGGAATTGTGCTGGACCACACACGTCGCATCCCATAGCCCCCACACAGCCACTCCAAATACAGAACGTGGGAAATGTGCTGGACCACACATTCAATTCTGAAGCCAAACCTAAAGGTTCGGCCATAAGGGGGTGGCACCAGCCCATTGTTTAAATTTGTCCCTCCCACTCATGTCGCTCCGTTCCACCGAATCATTTTCTGCCATTTTCCTATCTTCCTCTAGCATTGCTTCCCAATGACTGGATCAATGACCACATGTACGCGATCTTCATGTCTTCACCGGTGTACACCACCGGAGCCCAGAAGTGGCATTAGCAGAGTAACAACCGCTGAGAGGTCGGCGATAATGGAGGGCCGAACAAGCGCCAGGATACCGAATGTAACTCACCACCATTTTGGTTCCCGTCTGAATGATGCTGATGCTGTGAAATTTTATTATAAAATAGACAAGAGTGTGGCGCTTCGCGCCCCACCACTTGGGTTCAAAGACAGCTGTCAGTTGTATGGCTTCGAACTTCCGGAAAAGATCGGTGAACCCATGACACAAGCCTATTTGAAAGCGAAGTGATGTACAAAGGTGGTCGAAAGCGTCGGGGGTGCCATAAATGCCAAATGTGGACCGAAGTCGTTTTGCCGAAGACTGGGCATAGAATCTGTGCGCGGAGATGTAAACGGAGTTAACTGTTTAAAAAACTTCGGACAGACAGACACGTTAATTTTACAAAGAGGGTAATAAGCTGATATCGGACCCGACCTACCTCAATGCAGCAGCGTCAAAGAGTATACGGGCTGAAAGTGGTGCAGATGATGAACAGAATATCAGATTCACAAATATCAATCACCAAGAGCTCTCAACGGGGGATTCGATGTGGATTGAATCATTCGGTGCCCAAACATAGACATTTCAGATAAATGATGCATGCACCCGACCGCTGACCCACAACATCCGCTGCAAAGTGCCACCTGCACAGGCTGCGCGCTGTCCCCTCTGCTCGAATGAAAATATCCTGCCTCATATTTGTGGGGCATGTCGCGTTCTTGAGTATTTATACAAACGATCCCAGATATCCATCCAGATGAATGGCACTCAGCCGTCACTTAAACATCACCGCCAGCTTCAAGAATATCCATGTTCTCGAGTTCCGATGGCTCCGATATCAACTGAAGTACTTGAGGGAAGGTCAGTCTGTTTGGGATTTTATGTCTTGCTGCTTATCTGCGTAAAGTATCTCGCAGAAACTGGATGGATATCTCCCGGGAGATCTGCCATCTCTTTCAAGTCAGCTGAGCTGTAAGTTCTGCCAACATCTCAACGTCAAGAACCATCTATCCGCCTGTCATTTAAAAAATATTCTGATTGATTCATTTCAATCTTAAGAATAGAACCGCGACATGAATATCGCACCACCCTCTCGCTCTTCGGAGTTCTTTGTGCCTGGAGACCAACTTCCACCTTCACCCATTTTTCGCAGATTAAAAAATTTAATATGCAAAATGATGTGTGCTCGGTCTATTTGCAGAGAGGACTATTCTCATCTGATAAACACATCAAATGATTGGCGTCGTACTCGGAATGATAAGGCTATACTTACTTATCGCTGGTGAATAAAAAGCATGTGCCTCTCGGGGACAGGCTCAATCACCTGTGATGGCCCCGTCCTCTCCAGAAGTCAACAGTCTTCTTGAGTACACAAGGATCGCTGCAAGCACCGTCAATGATGTATGCGGCTCAGATGGCCTCCTCAGGGCGGTTTCTGGGGTGACCATGCTGGTCATACCTATCGTTCAGGTGAACATTCAAGGCCATTGTTAACACATACGTTGTCGCTAAATATGAGTAGGATGTGAGGGCTAATAGGGAGCGGTGCGTACGTATGGTGGAAACGATCCACCAGGTGCTCTGCACACTCATTTTTGTGTGTTTAAACTCGGGGTCGTTGACTCCTCAAGTCCTTGGCGAAGTCGGTCGCTTCACCCAGTACGTGCATCGTGCTGTTGAATTCCATACACTGATATTTTCTGCTCTAGAATTCTTCACCAGTTTTATGCCTGTCTTCGATCCCAACAAGAACTGGGAAAGATTAGGCGATTTTTCAAGCAAATGGAAATTAACGCTCAGCTCGAAGCGTGCGAAGTGGAGATGCAAAATGTCTTGGTTTCGTTTAAAGTTTGCTTCTATATTTATGGGCCGTTCTGTTCCTTATAAATATTAGGTGCGGTTTGGGGCCGTTTTTCTACTATGGCGGCTGCAGCGCTTTCTGTTCAGGCCGAGCAGCGACACCAAGAGATCCTTGAACTTTTGGCGACACACAGCAACTCCAAATCTTCCGATACGGGGTCGATGGTACGCATTTCGATTCTGGGCAGTTCTTTATATAATGATCGCCGTGCCAGGCTCAAAGTTCCGAAATGGGCAGAAGGTGAAATGATATTGGGAAGTTTTATGTGTTATCTAATTTCATCGTACAGTTCTGGAACACTCTCATTGGTTCCCGCCTCGCCACAGATATTCCATGGAAGAGAATCCGAGCTGGAGGGGGTCATCCACGCGCTGATGCAACAGCCGGCTCGCATTGCAATCCTCGGAACGGGCGGAATAGGGAAAACCGCTCTTGCCCTCGCAACTCTTCACCATCCAACAGTGGAACAAAAATATGCCCAATGTCATTTTGTGTCTTGCGAATCCGCACACAGCGCCGTGGAATTGATTTCGATCGTCGGAACCCATCTGGGACTCGAACCATCCAGACAACTCTCAAGGGCAATTGTCCAGCATTTTTTAGAAAATGGTCCTACTATTCTGGTCCTGGACAATATGGAGACGCCATGGGAATCACTTTCAACCCGGGCCAACGTTGAAGAATTTTTGTCCCTGTTAACGGATGTTCCCCACTTGGCTCTGCTTGTGAGCGTAGTCTTTTTTTTTTTACTCGCACGGGACTCATACGTTTCATCAGATTACCATGCGGGGAGCTGAGCATCCTGGAAAAGTCAAATGGACCCGCCCATTCCTCCCTCCACTCGAACCGATTTCAGCGCGTGCATCACGCCAAACATTTGTTGACATTGCGGATGAACCGATGACAAGCGAGGAACCCGCGCTTGCGCAGCTCATCGAATTGACTGGGAATCTTCCTCTGGCCGTTAGATTGATGGCCAACGTTGCATCGTTCGAGGGATACCCTGGAGCACTGTCTCGCTGGAAAACCGAAAATACAGCGCTGCTCTCTGACGGATATGATAAAAGATCCAACCTCGAGAAATCAATTAGCATGTCACTTACGAGCCCGCGCATTAAATCCAACCCACACGCACTCGATCTTCTCAGTCTTCTCTCGCTGCTTCCAGATGGCATCTCCGAAGCAGAGCTGCTCGCAAGTCAAGTCCCTCTTCCGGAAATTCCGCAATGCAGATTCTCTTTGGTTAAAACCTCTCTAGCGTTCATGGTCGACGGTCGGCTGAAGGCGTTGAACCCGATCCGTGAATATATTGGGAGTATGCATCCGGCATCCACTGCTGTTACTAGACCCCTGCGTACCCATTTCCAGGAGTTGCTGAAAGTATGGGAATCATACTACGGTCTCTCTCCTAAAGACCTCGGCCGCCAACTCACGTCGCACCTCGCGAACATTCAGAACCTATTCCTAAACTCAATCGCGACAGAAGGCTCGGCGCAACCTGACGTCGGGTATGGCATACTGGCCCTTGATCACTTATCGGGGAGCATGTTAAAAGGGCTATGTCCGCTTATGCAGCATCTTCCCATCATCATCGAATCTAACCACGATCCCCGTTTAAAGTGGTCCTATGTGCGTGTTTGCGTGGAAGGGATAGCCGGCCGTCCCATGTCGGTTGGGGATGTCGATGCTTTGGCCAACGAGGGTGTTCAATATTTTATTCAAGCCAATGATCTCGAAGGTGAAGGTACGCTTGAGAAATTCCGGTTTCCAAGGAAGTACTCATGAACGATCTATAGCTGGCGTCTATCTGACACTGTCGTCGTATTACGACAGAGTCGGGGACATTCACAAATGTTTGGAATTCAACAAACTTGGAATGGACCTTGCAACGAAGCTGAATCATCCTCGTTACCAAGTCCGGGCGCTGCATAAGAGGGCCCTGATTGAAAGCATCCTCGGGAAATATCACGAGAGCCTTGTGCATCTCCGCGAAGTTCAGAAACTCGCACGAGTTTCCGGGAGGGTGAATGAAGAGTGCAGCAGTGTGGCTGATGAAGCTATCCCCTTGTGCCGACTGGGAAAATTCACCGAGGCCCTCGAATGCACTTCGCACGGCCATGAACTCCTCCTCATGAATGGGCTCCAAGGCTCGGACATCGAGGTGTGCTTCCTGGATCGGAAGGCCGAAATTTACTTCCAAAAGACCGAGTACGCCGAGGCTCGCCGGCTCATCGAGCTTGTTGTGCGAATGACGGGCAGGCATCGTGCCCCATACTTCCACGCCAATGCTGTAAGGACCTTGGCCCAGATCGATATCATTGCTGGCATTGCAGACTCTGCTATCCTCCCAAATTTGGACGCTGCTAGAAAATTGGCAACGGAGCTTTCGTGGCCACATGCACTCCTCATGTGCGATATTTTCCAATACCAATTGGATATTCGCCGCGGGGATCAAGTGAAGGCTTATACGTCGCTCAAGCGCTTGGTTGCAAAAGCCGGATTAGATGCCGAGGTCATGTTCCTTTCCCTGGAGAGTCTCGGAGAACTGTCCAACGGGATGTGCGGATTGGAGGAAACATTTTGCTGGGCAGCGATATATTTTGCGTTGGCGAAGAAGACACAGGATCTCGGTCATACCTACCAAGCCCTTCGGTACTTGGGTGATATCTTCCTCACTCAAAACGATGAGGAAACAGCACTCAGCGTATTTCAAGTCGTCCTGGATGGGTCAACCGAGATGGACGTTCACCGTCGGCGGGCTGACTGCATGTTGCGGATGGGTGATATATATCTGCGCCGGCGGGAGCTAGACCGAGCGAAGCAGCTGTGGGACACTGCGCGGCCGCTGTTCGTTCGATCATCACGCGCGAAGGACGCTACTTCAATCGGCTCAAAGCTCGCTCAACTTGCACGTAATGAAACTGAAACCAGCGTGAGGAACTCGGGTGACGAGATTCCCGCGAAGGACTCGGACACTTCAGGCGAATTGTCACAATTGAATCTGACAGCGCCGACCAGCCCGACAGCTTTAAAATCACCGGGAACAGAGGCTGTAGTGCCAGCCATTATGGAAAAAAAGGAGGTCCTCGCCGGGTATTGAAGGGCATTCGGCGTGGGTTTATCGGGAGTTGGTGTATGCGCGAAGAGATTCGCGGTTTTGCTCTTTGTGTAAAGTGTACTAGGAATATTATCCCCGAAAAGTATGTACCAGGCTGCAGCCTGATTTGACGATGCTGCAATAGGGGTGTTCAATTCTTAGGTCGACCTGGTCAGGTCGGATTTTAATTCGAAAAATCGTTGATCGCCGATCAAGCCGCTCACGTGTCACCTTGCGTACAATTCTTGTGCTCGCTCACCTCCTTCAAGTTGTGTACATGCATTACTTTGCATATTTATTGCTTTTTCAGTTTCAGGTAAAATTCAAGCATGTGATGTGCTTGTGTCTCACTTCTCATGACATCTTATCAGGTTCACTGGGACTTACATACACACGACTTGACGTGACGAGGACACGAAGTATATTTATCACACCGAAATAACCCAAATTTCAGTCTGAACTGAAACGCAAATTAATTTTCTCATAATGTCTACAGGAATCAGCACCATTGGATTTGAGACAGATCATCCAGCATGAATCTTGAATGGAAATGGTGAGAATCATCACTAGAATCAGCTGTGGCTGAACAAAGCAAATCCAGTGGAGCTGAAAGTTGTATTAAAATTTTCAAAATCAAATCACCTACCAGTTTGCTACTCTGATGAGAGGGTCAAAATAGTGGCTATGTCGGACACAGCCACTGTGGCTATGTCACCGTTTTGACCCTCTAAATGGAGCAGCAAGCCTAGTAGAAATACCCGGCGCAGATTGGCACGGGAAATTGAAGCCAAGAATTATCACATCAAGCACTCACCTGGTGTGCAATCGAAGAAGGCTTTAATTGAGCTGCGGAAGCACATGGCACAGCCACCTGGATGTTCATTCCTTGGTGCACAACCTACCGAGGCCTTAGCGACCGTCAATGGGCTTGATGTTGATCCTATTAAGGTCATAATTGACTCAGGTTCTGATATTACCTTGATTTCTCAGAAGGCTCTGGAAAAACTTTCGCATCCGCCGAAAGTGAAGGCTGGTCAAGATATCAAGCTTGTTCAGGTTACAGGGAAGTCTTCAATTTCTGGATTTGTTACCCTGGATTTATTCTTCCATCCGCCTGAGGGACCCGTGAAATTGACTGTTGAGGCGTATGTCGTGAAAGGTATGACTGCACCGTTCATTCTGGGTAATGATTTCTCAGATCAATATTCAATCTCGGTTGTTCGGGATGATGGCGAGTCGTACCTTGAGTTTGGCAACTCGGAAAGACGGCTCAAGGTCAATACTTCGACCTCAGTTTCCCTAGAAGATGAAGAAGGGCATGCATTTAAAGTGAAAGTTCAACACAGTCTTACACAGCATGGTCCAAAGGCAAAAATTCATCGCAGAAACCAGAAGCTGACCCGAAAGACTCGACTAAGACACCAGAATTCTGAGGTCTGGGCGACAAAAAGAGTAGTTATTCCACGGGAAAGTAGTGCTGCTATACCTGTGAAAGCAGCCTTCCCTCCGGGACAAGATGTTCTCTTTGTGGAACGACATTTTGGAGCAAACAGAAATGTTGATGATTTGTATGCTTCCCCAGACTCTCTAATTAGCCGCGATAATCCAGTGTTACATGTTGCGAACTTTGCGCAAACACCTACGGTAATACTGTTGTATTTCGTTCAATTCGTATAGTCACATGTCACACAGCCAAAAAATTACGAAAATTTTCGTAAGTCACTGGGTCACAGAGGGAATTTTGAGCTTGGCCGAGCTGGCCGAGGTTAGCCGAGGGTTAGCCGAGTGCTGCCGGCGGATCAAAATTCCTAATTTGGACGCCGTACGAAAGGGTCAATTCGTACGATTGTGTCACACCCCAAACCCTCGTACGAATTGAACGAAATACAACAGTATCCGCAGGGCAGAAGCTTGGGACTTCTAGAAACCCGCGGACATGGTGGAGACGCCAGGCAGGCAGAGCCAGGCCGTCGTCCAGACTGCACGCACGGAACGGTGATGTGGTCAAGAGCAAGCAATATGATGTCTACCTAAAGCCTCGGACCCAAACAAGAGTATCTACACCATGACTACACCAGAATGCACTAGTGCATGTTCCCCCCCTCAAAACATAGTGACGCCCTCGTCGCGATTCCAAAACAACGGTCCACCCAACCAAACTGCTCCTCTACCGCCCTACAGGGCATCTGCTGGGATGTTTCAAGTTGCAAGTGGTTGCCGCAGTCTCCAGGTTAGGGCATCAAACCGTCCGTTTTACGCCCACGGCCGTAACTTTTACGCCGTATTTTTGATACGCCACGGCTTCACCCGTACGTCGAGACCAAAGGTGGCAGGTCAAACGGGACGGGTCCCGTACGTATCGTACGTATCCGTCGTATCTTACGGCTTTTGCATACCCAAAAAAAGGTCGGGAGAAGAATTGGTCTGATTCCAGAGCTGAGATGGGTGTGGTTCTCTTACCATTCAGCACAATTGCTGCCGGTGCCCGACAGAGACACAAGTTGGTCTGATCCAGTCCTTAACTAGGACCGGAGAAGTCGGCCCGTCAGCGGGGGAGCGGGGATCACTGAGGAACGTGATGGCCGTGCACATATTTAGGTTGCCACGTGCGGCGAGTGTTCAGCAACATGTGGTCCGGCGACTCCCGGCGACGACTCGGCATCTTCGGGATGTTGATTTTATGTCCGTTTGGGAAGCCGTAATTTACGCGTAAACGGACGGTTACGGGAGGACGTTTACGGGCTGCCCCGTCCCGTACCCGTACCGTTGAATAATGCTGTGAACCTGTCGACGGTACGGGCACGTAACCGTTTTTACGGGCCGTCATCCCGTAAAAATACGGGACGGTTTGATGCCCTACTCCAGGTCTTGGCCGCCCACCGAAAGTTTCGGCCGGCCAAGGGTAAGGATAGGGGTTAAGGTGTCGTATGTAGTAGGGTGTATAGCACCCGAATCGGACCGACGCGGATGGGGAATATGCCGGGCCGAGCCGAGCTGAGTATGAGTCTCACGCGGAATTCCCGCGCTCTGTGGCACCAAATACGTCTTCGAGACCAGTATTGTGCAGAACGAGGGAACGAAGGCGTGCGGCAGCCCAAGATTGCTGGTGTGGGTCGGTGAATGGCATAAGAGATGGTGGGAAAATTCGGGGATGAATTGGGAGGTCCAAAAGGTGGATGTAGCAAACAACTGCCGGATGTCATCAGAAACGGTAGGCCACAGCAGGCACTATCCAGTCCATGGGTTGTATCGTCGAATCCACTGCTGTCACCAAATGGAGACGCCAGGCAGGCAGAGCCAGGCCGTCGTCCAGACTGCACGCACGGAACGGTGATGTGGTCAAGAGCAAGCAATATGATGTCTACCTAAAGCCTCGGACCTAAGGCTCCAACCGTTTTCGTTTTCAAACGTTTGTAAACGTTTGTAAATGGATTAATAATCCTTTTAGTTTACGGCCCTCGGTAAACGTTTTGCAAACAGTTTACAAATGGTTTAAACGGTAATATTTGCAGGCATTTTCAACTGGCTATGTACATTAATTCACTGTTCAGTTTCACTCATAAACTATGTACCTATGCCAGGGACTTCAATTTGAACACAAACCCAAGCTGGTTTTGTGCCGCGCATGGCCTCGCGCTCGGTTCGATAGCAACTCCGGTCATCTCGGACTTCGGTTTCCCGAAGGCAGTACATCTACATCGGGGGAGCCCGCTGGTCTATGCAGGCCAACATGCTGCTGAAATTATGCGTGGAATTTGCAAACGGTGAGAGACCCCCAGTTTCTTCATTGAAATCAGAACTGCGGTCTTCCACACCCAATAAATATAACTTGTTAAATATTTGTTTTTAAACGGTTTACAAACGTTTGTAAACGTTTTGGATTTTTTAACCGTTTAGTTTACGGGCCTTCGTAAACGAAAACTAAAAGGTTGGAGCCTTACTCGGACCCAAACAAGAGTATCTACACCATGACTACACCAGAATGCACTAGTGCAATGGCTTGACAGGATGGACAAGTTCTCACCAGATCAGCAAACGAGAATCCACGCTCACGCGAGCTTGATGCGTTCGCTGGTGTCCGAGCGGTTGGATGCTGAGAGAGTTGCCAAGGAAGAGAGCTACATCAGATCATACTCGGAAATGAAGACTGATTCCGGAACAGATCCGGGCAGAGTTTCAACTGTGCGATCACAGTCCAAGGTAATTTCTAAGGCACACCGCAACGAGAATGAACCAGATGATCCTTTGGCTCAAGATCCTGTTGAGGGTGGCCCCAAAACAGCAGAAGTTCCAGATGAGTTCATCCCTGGTGACCGGTTACTTGCCGAAGTCGACATTTCACCAGATATTTTGCCCCAGCAGCGTTCGGACTTGGAGGCTATGATCCTGCGCAATAAGATTGCATTTGGAGTCGATGGAAGACTGGGAAATTACAAGGAACAGGTTGAAATTCTCATGAAACCTGATTCTCAACCAGTCTCCCTACCACCTTTTCCGGTCTCACCAGCAAACCGAGAGGTGATAGACAAACAAATGGATTCATGGATTAATTTGGGGGTAATCGAGCCTTCACGTAGTCCATGGGCTGCGCCAGTTTTCATTGTTTATCGCAACAGCAAACCACGAATGGTCATAGACCTGCGGAAACTTAATGAAATGGTAATACCAGATGAGTTTCCTTTGCCGCGTCAGGAAGACATTCTGCAGGCTCTCTCTGGATCGCAGTGGTTGACTACTTTGGATGCCTTATCTGGTTTTACACAGCTTACTATGTCGCCATCGTCTGCCGAAAAAACTTGCATTCCGAACGCATCGTGGCCTCTGGCAATTTCGTCGAATGCCGTTTGGCTACCGCAATGGACCCAGTGTTTTTCAGCGAGTAATGCAAAATATTTTAGCGCCATTTCTCTGGATTTTTGCGCTGGTATATATTGATGATATTGTTGTATTTTCACTGACCTTTGAGGATCATATTCAACACTTGGATCAGGTTTTCAAAGCTATTGCGGAGGCAAATGTAACTCTTTCACCGTCAAAATGTCATTTTGCCTATCAGTCACTCTTGCCACTTGGGCAAAAGTTTCAAGGCTTGGTCTTTCTACTCATAAGGAGAAAGTTGAAGCAATTATTCAACTGTCTGAGCCTCGCAACGTCCATGAATTACAACAGTTCTTGGGTATGATGGTCTATTTTTCCTCATACATCCCATTTTACGCGTGGATCTCGCATCCATTCTTCCAGCTCTTGAAAAAGGGAGAAAAATGGGACTGGACGGATTTGCATCAGGAAGCGTTTGGACTTGGTAAGCAGGTTCTGAAAAATGCACCTGTGCGCGGGTATGCCATGTGCGGAAGGCCGTACAGGTTGTACAGTGATGCATGTGATTTTGGCTTGGCAGGAATTTTTGCAGCAAGTTCAACCGGTTCTCATACGTGATCTCCGGGGAACCCGGGCCTATGAGCGGTTGGAGCGCACCTTCAAAAACAAAGAACCTATTCCCACCTTAGTGGCTGCGGTCAAAGGTATTGATGACGTCCCCGAGCCTGGTGATTAGGCCAACAATTTTGAAGACACAATTGTTCACATTGAGCGTGTGATTTGCTACTGGTCTTGTGTTCTCAAATCACCCGAGCGGAATTATTCACCCACAGAGCGTGAGGCCCTAGCGCTCAAAGAGGCACTGATTAAATTTCAACCCTTCTTAGAAGGTGAAAAGGTTCTCGCGATTACAGATCATGCAGCCTTGACATGGAGCCGTACCTTCCAAAACGTCAATCGAAGACTTCTTACGTGGGGTACAGTCTTTGCGGCATACCCGGATCTCAAAATTGCGCATCGGGCAGGACGAGTCCACTCCAATGTGGATCCAATATCAAGGCTTCGGCGTCGAGTTCGCATCCAGGATGGCCCCGTGACAGATAATATCACTGCCGTGGAACTGAAATCCGAGGATCCAATCAAGAATATGTTCGAGGAATTAGGTCCAAAGTTCGAGGAAAAAATGCTCACTGTTGCAACACGTTGTGTGCACTCAGAGGAGGACATTTCAACCGAACCTGGAGTAGCTCACGGACACATTGCAGTTAGTGCAGACGAGGAAGTCAGCAGCTCGTACATCAGTGCTCACACATTCATCGAGGTAATTGGAATTCCTGAATCCGAAGTTAAGGAATGGTCAAACGCGTATCGTGAAGACCCGCATTTTTCCCAGGTTCTAGAGGGGTGGAAAGGTGAGACCAACTGGAGCAACCCAAAGTATCCACAGTACCATTACAGCGAAACAGGGTTACTTTACTTCGAAGATTGGCAGGGCACCAATCGCTTGTGTGTTCCTGAAAAATTCAGGGTACCTGTGATATCAGAAGTTCACGATGTGGTCAGCGAAGGCGCCCATAGTGGATATCACCGGACTTACAACAGGCTGGCTTCGACCTATTATTGGCCAAGGATGTCGCGTCGAATCAAGGAGTACACATCTACATGTGACATTTGCCAAAAATCCAAACCATGAAGGCACGCACCAACAGGCCTTCTCCAGCCCATCCCAATTCCAACACAACCTTTTGAGGTGGTATCAATGGACTTCATTCCGGAGCTGCCAATTTCCGAGGGTTTCAGCAATATTCTAGTTATTACCGACAAACTCACCAAATATGCCATTTTCATCCCCTGCGCCACGAAGATTTCGGAGATAGAAACGGCGCGCAATTATTCTTCAAGTACGTCATAGCCGAATATGGGATTCCCCTTCAGATTATTTCCGACCGTGATACACGTTGACGTCATGAATTCTGGGCGGAAATCTGTCGGCTAATGGGAATGAAGCGTGCACTGACTACAGCGCACCATCCACAGGCCGATGGCCAGACCGAAATATTGAACCAGGGGCTGGAAATTGCTCTCCGAGCATACATTGGCCCTTCAAGAGACGATTGGGTTCAGTATCTCGATGCTCTGAAACTGGCATACAATTCAACTCCTCATTCAAGCAGCGGGTTCTCACCGGCATTTTTGCTGCGTGGTTTCCATCCTATTACTGGCTCCACAGTCCTCTCACGACCAGAAGCTGTCTCGCGCCCTGTAAACGAGCCTGTAAAAGAAGGGGGGGATAAGTTGGTGCTAAATGAGAAGGCGCAGCAAATGATCGAGGAATTTGAAGCCAATCGCGCGCGTGCGAAAGAAGCATTACTACTGGCTCAGGTCTTTCAGCGCCGTGCCTACAACAAAGGAAGACTCATCTCTGAATTCGAAGAAGGTGACTTTGTTGTATTAAATCCTCATTCACTTGAACTCCTCAGGAATGAGAAGGGTCGTGGCAAGAAATTACTAATGAAATATGACGGACCATTTGAAATCATTCGCAAACTTAGCCCCGTTACATATCAATTGCGGCTTCCGATTTCCTATGGGATTCATCCCATCCTCAACATTGCACATTTAGAGGCCTACAACAAATCCCCTTCTGAGCTTGGAGAAAGGCCAACGAAAGAACTCAACCGCGATGACTTTGATGTAGTTCCCGAGGTCGAGGTTGACTTCATTCTGGCTGAACGTTTCCGTAAAGTCCGAGGAAGGCGTGTTCATCAATTCAAGGTCAGGTGGAAAGGCTTTGGCCCCGAAGATGATGAATGGCTCACGAAACGAGGCCTCAGGAATGCTCCAAACGTCTTGGAGAATTGGTTCAACTCCAAGAACCAAACAGAACCGCCCCAAAGTGGAGAAGAGAATGAAGCTTCTTGATCTTCTAGCTTCCACGAGTCTCCACCAACCATATATTTATTCAGCACGGAGTCGTTCAAAGGACATTCCATTTCACTCCCACTTTAATTATCCTTCTCTCCCACCGCTTTATCTATTATTTCTGTTTCATTCACAACTTCGTCGACTCCGCCATGGGCATCTTCTGCCAACTACCAAACAGCTGCTCCGACCCTGAGCGCGTGCGCAGATATCTCAAGGGCTTTCGCCTCCACAATGAGCGTGTGCACGTATGTTATTAAATGGCTCCTTACCCCACGATATACTCAAACATGGCATCAAGGAAACATCGCCGGTGCAATTCCATCGATAGTTGCACTTTCGCTCCGACCCGGACTATGTTCGGTTGGGACTTGGCTATCCCAGCGACTTTGAAACGCTCGAGTCTATGCCTCCGCCTGGCTATGCTTCATCTACAACCCTGGCCTCGACCACAGCCATACGGGCCGACTCCTGCGAACTGCAGACAGAGGCAGTGACGCTTGTTTCTCCGCTAAGCCCCAAGAATTCAAATGAATTTCCGTTTGAGTTCGGCACCCCAGGCTTGCCTCGCGCTCCGACCACCTTATCCGTGGATCCCATTGATCCTGGGGTCCTTCCTCTGGTTAAGGTCTTCGACCTGATGGACCCCTGGATTGGGTTGGAACACGCGCTGGGTAATGGTTCAGTTACCCTCTGAATTAATTATTAACCACTCGCCAGGCGATCCGAGTCTTAAAACGGGTTACAGGGCCATCATTGGCTCAGGCCTTCCTATCCGCTCAGTCACAGAGGACGACTTCATCACCAAGACTTTCACTGGCTTCCCGTGTAGTTACCAGATCCAACCGGCGCTTTTCGATCACATTGTCGACGCTTTCGACCGTCTGAGTGGCGCCATTCACTGTGCAGCCAATGGAACACCCCCGCGCTACCGTAACGGTCGTCTTATGGCTCCTATGTCGATCCCGTTCGCCGCCCTTTACGAACTCGAATGTGGTATCCCCGGCATCAGCCTCTTCCGTGGTTATGACCTGCGTCGCATCGACCAATCCCCTGCATTCTACCGATACGACCAGGCTGTCGAGTTTGTGGCCACAGCACAGAAAATATGGGCGTACTACATGCACTGGCTTGCCTGCGCTATCATCTCGCATGAGCACGGCTTTTGCTCTCAGCTCAACTTCGGCGCCCCTCTTCGGATGCAACACACGGAGTTCGTCCATCGCCTGAACAAGTACGCCTTCTATGGTAGCGGGCAGTCACTTCGACGCCTCATGAGCCACGCCATCTATGCCAACTCGATGGACTTCCGTACGCATCTTATCACCCTGTTTCAACCCATTTGAACTGTTCATCAGTTTGTGCGGAGTTTATTTCCAGGTATGTGCGTCGCCTAATTGTCGCCGAGCGCCGTGGCGACGTTTACCTCGCCATCTGGCCTCTCCCTGCTTCGAATCCCGACGATCGTTCGCGCGAGGAGCCGGTGGAACAGTTTGTGCGAATGTATCTCAACGAGGAGGGACTCACTTTAGATGATTTGGACGTCTCTATCATTGAGATTGATTGTGGCAGCGGTTCGCCAATTTATGATCTCACTGTGGTCTAGTTCAATGTGATTGATCTGCCCTTACTTCCATCCGCAATGTTGTATTTTATTTGGGTCCCTCACTGTACTTTGCCTACGGTTTTGTACAGTATATTTATTATCATCGAGTTGTAATAACAAGTGTGTTTTTTCACCAACTTCGAGTGAATTGAGACTGGGGGGGCTATGTGATGGAACTTACCTTTCCGCAGTTCGTCTCAATACTCTCAAGTTGCCATCAATTGTAAATCCAAGGCTTGGGCAAGCAGTTACCCCATTAGGAAGTTTGAGGTTCGAGGCAGTCCAAACACTGGTTCAACACTGCCTCGGGAAGGTTATAGGTTGTAGAAGAATATGACGGAATCTTCTAGAATTGATCGTAGTTACTGTATATAAAGGAGGCTTCCTCCCATGTGAATATAATTATCTTTTAACCCAAACTATCATCTCGGACACCTTTGCGTGAACTCTAAGAGCTATCATCAGCTATCTTGAGGCGAAGCTAAGCGCTCGCACTAAGTGTAGTACAACAATCTTAAAGACACGAAGATCTGCTCTCGTGCTCGCGTCTAACGAAGACTCGCTCTCGTTGTTCGGTTATTTACGATAGATTTGTGGATTAACGTAAGTTGTTTGAAGGAATTTCCGAACTTAAATCTATTGCCATAAGGCACTACCAAATCGCTCAACGCGTACTTTAAGGTATTATTCTCGTACTTACACAGCAAACTACGGGTTTCGCCAACACGAATCCGTCGCGGTGCACCGGGAGGCCTTGAGGCTGCTCTCCCCTTCACATCCATACCACCGCGGGTCTCTCAGCGATCTCGCCACCGCGCTGTGGACCCGTATCGAGGTACAGGGCGATCCGGGCGATATGGACGAGGCTATTGCGTTGTACAGAGAGAACTGGCGCTCTGTCCGGCTCTGCATCCAGATCGCAGCATGCTTCTCAACAACCTGGCCAGCGCTTTTCACACTTGCTCCGAGGAGAGGGGCGATCCACGCGACCTGGACAAGGCGATTGTGTTCCATCGAGAGGCGCTGGAACTTCGCCTTGATGGGGATCACCACCGAGGCCAGTCGCTCAATAATCTCGCCAACGCGTTATGGACCCGCTTCGAGGACCAAGGGAATGCCGACGACATCGACGAAACTGTGAGGCTGCATAGAGAGGTTCTCTCGCTCCTGCCTGCTGGACAGCCGGGACGCGATGTGTCACTTACAAATCTCGCCAACGCAATAAGCTTGCAGGTAGCGGTGAGCTTCCCCAGCGCTTCAGGAACCCACTCACTTCATACAGGAAAGGCAACGTGGTGATATCGACGAAGTAATATCACTCGGCAGACACGTAAGCCTAGGAGTACGTTGTCAAACATTCAAATTGCAGTTAAAAATTTACAGAGCTGGGAGAAAACGATTTGACCACTACAAAGGTTTAAACTTGAATAAAACCATGTATGGGTGCTTGGTTGAATGTGCTGATTTGTCCAATACATTTTCCCTTGCTCGTGTAGCGACCACTCGCTTTTCGCTTGGGAACTGTTAGTAGATTCGGACAGTTGGAAAAGGAAATTCATACTGCCGTAAAGAACGTAGGGCGGCATGGTCCACTTGATTTTGCACGGTGAGGTCTTTATGAGGTCCTAGAGTATCAGCTGTTCGATGACATGCTGCGGAGGGCATGAGATTGGATTCAGCATGGAGAGAGGGAGATGGGTGCAGTCACTTCCTCTTGCAGCTCGGTGTAGGCGGCAATTTCGTGGCGGTGGTGTGTGGGCAATCTTCAGATGGCAGGAATCAGCAGAATTACTGGGATGACGAATGACGATAGTACATTTCCGTAGAGAAGATTTCAAGCATGACGGAACAGGCCACGGCCTCGATAAGTGTACCAAACATTTCGTGATGCTGCGGGTTGAAGACAATCTCACGAGGCACGTTGGGACGGAGGATGGTGCGAGTCATGGTACAAGATAGAAGACGATGCGAAGAAGCCAAGAAGGACCCTAGCCACGTGCGAGGTATTCGGAACTCGTCGGCCGGTTGGAGCCGGTGGATCGTCAGTCGCAGGCCCAAGTCAGCTTTGGGCATGGCTGTCGTAGCTATAGAACATAGTGCCAGGAAGCTGGATTTGGAGGACATATGCCCAGTCAAGTTGTAGTCTCTCGTACAGTCACGGCGAAAATTGTTGCCCATCCAAATTTGAAAATTTTGTGATGGCTCGCAAGAAACCCACTATTAGATAGCTTTGGGGTAGAAAGTTGTATAGATGGTCGATGTGAGTCAAAATACATGTGGTTTGGCTGTATAAAATGCTGGAAATTGCTGCCCTGGTGTGATTTGGTGATACCCGTATAGCACATGTAATTATGCATCCAAGGCCAAGTCCATGCCAAAATAACATTTATTTTGAATCATATATAACATCATAAGACTCCTCTGGCCAAGGATTAGCTAGTATTTGGCCTACCACCTATTTATTGCGAGCCATCACAAAATTTCCAAATTTTGTATGGGCAACAATTTTCGCCATGACTGTAGTTTCAGCAGTCCAGAGTACCGGGGTACTGTTCAACTCGGAGATCCAAGCACTAAGAAAAAAGATGCAGTCAACGGGTTCAAATGATGTTGAAATGGAGGCAGAGATGTAGTGTTATGGAGGTGGCGTCGTTCAAAGAGCATGGTCGTGAAGATGTCCCTCGTTAGGTCGAGTACAATGACAAAGAACACGAGCCTAACTAGTTTCCAGTGCGGATTGATAGCAGCGGCTTTTGAAAAGTTTGGAACCGAAGACCAAGGCAGACAGATCGAGATCAGCTTGCAAAGACGTGAAAAGGTAAGAAGAGCCTGCCGCTATAATGTGTTACAATGGGGAGAAGGGTTGACGACCAATAATTGGTAGCGAGCTTAGGGTGACCTGTCTGCTGGATCATCGACTGTAAGTGATGGGTTGATTCTAGCTGTGTTACAGCTGAGACCGAGATAGATGTTCGAAACCCTAAAGACATGAACCATTGCGTGAAGGGGTACTCTGTATGATTATCCTCACCGGTTCCAAAACGTGAAGGAGTACAGTATATGTAGCGCGCAATTTTGAGGCCAGGATTCAGTTGAGTGAAGTGAGATTGTGAACTCCATGACATACTTGCGCTGGGGATGGATTCATTGCCCGGGACTTGAGGAGGGGAGGAGCATTCGGAGATTTGCAGAATACCTGGAATGAATCAGAATCGGGAGCAATACCTCGTGTATTAAGCAGATGCCTCGAATCAGTATGCACATGTTTGCCATCACCTCAATATGCTCTTTCTTTCTCACTTGGGGTAGAGGGCCGTGGCGTAGCCTGGCAGAAACTCATGCTTATGTGGTTGCTTAGATTTTATGAATATTCAATGCATCACTGTCCAACTAAGATACCCTCTAAATTTCCCAGGTAGTCCAGGTCTGTGGAACAGCATAAATGGATAAGCGCTTTCTGGTGAGAAACACCCACCAAGTACAGACACGGCCCAGCTCACATGAAGTCATGCTTCCCCATTGTCAGATTGCATCCCTTTGCCCCAATGCTCCAAGCCACTCCCAACCGATCTCGTTTCGAAATGTTGGATCTTCCCACTGGTGAGAGTGATAGACTGTCGAGAAGGTCGAGCTGTCGACCAATGTCCTGATCACAGCCGGACAAGTAATATCACCTTTACAAACATTAGCAGCGTTTGAGTGGAATATGACCACCATTGTCCCAATCTCTCTTGCTCACTTGCACAGTGCGTGCCCCTGGTCCATGTCATCTCCACTTGCCAGATCAAGAAATTTGTGATTGACTATTGCGCGTCATTGGAAGGTAAGATCGGTTGTAGGTAACAGTTATCCCATTTCCCAACAGTGCCACAAACATGCAGGAAAGTTCCTGCTAATAAATCACTTTGTCAACCGATACGCAAAAACATACATGCAGGATGATTGTGTGGTGTGGGTGCACCAAAAGTTTCAGGGTGACCAATCTCTCAACCAAGTTCAACCAAGTTCAACGCTTTTGGAATTTCCACAATGCTACACTGTATAAGATATGGGTGTGGGCTCAATCTGCAGTAAATTTTTACTGACCTCTTCCTAGTCAGTGGCCACTGCAAAGTATCTCTGTACACCCTGCTCAGCACGCGAAATCAAGAAAATATCCAAGGTGGTGCACTCCTCAGCCTGTCTACAGCCGGGGAAGAGGAGACAATGAGTCCAAAAGCCTGAGATCCGGCTCTCCGTCCGAGTCAGCATGAACTTGATGCTCATCGGGTTGAGACAATACTGAGCAAAGGCCTGGCGCAGGAGCCAATCTATCTGTCTTGAGATCATCAGGTGCAAGTCCTTGCATGTGAAGGACAAAGCGGTGCGATCCTTAAGATCCATGCATATCGCCGAGTTCGTGTAGCAGGTTAACCATCCCCAAGACTGGCAACATTGCAAGTGAGAAGAGAATAACGGAATATTTCGCAGAGCTGACCTGCTGTTGCTCCTATCTGGTTTGAATGGAGGGCAGAGACAAAAGTCGATGGACCGTAATCTAGACAAAGCGAAGCCAAATTAGGGACCGCATTTGGATCATGATTTCCGAGGACACACTGATTTCAGCTCGTGCTCTATGGGCTAGGAACCGCGCAACGGTGGCCCAGTGCCAGTTCAAGTGCAGACCAATACAAAAAGCCTTGCATCTGATAGACCGCTCATAAATTGTGCACAGATATTTGATTCGCGTGACAATTGATTCTTGACTTGTTCCAGCCTTGCCGCCTCCTGCTGGCACTGGTTCACGAAAAGATCTGAGACCAAGGTTAGCAATAGCCATTAAACTATGTATGCCGACCTGGCTTGTTATCCATACTGGTGAGGGGGGACTATGGAAAGGGAGCCTCATTTCTCTATGTAGAACAGCTTGTCTATTTGTCAACGAGAGTTGGCAGCAACTCCTAAAAGGTTGCCACTGGGGCATAATGACCCCTATATGTCTGACCATTTCCATGGCACCAAAACAGTGAAGGATTCAAGTGTGAACTCGCACATAAAGAACACCAGCCATGATGCTGAGGGCATCATCTTCAACGCATGTGTTCAAAAAAGCCAGGAGCATGTGGCTGGCTACGTGATGTGATGGGTACAACATGGGTGGGAAATGTGTTGATTTTGAAGATGCACGGTTCTTGTGAAAGGGAATGTATGGAAAGAGCATTGAGATGGTATGTGTTATCCACACATCCGAGTGGTGTAGAACTAACACCACAGCGCAATTACAGGTCATTTCCCATTTAATTTGGAAAGGCTCAGTAAGTGGCGTGAAGAGTATTTGAAGAGATCTAGAGTAGTATAACTAGGGCAAGGGAAGTAAATCGTGTATTTGCTGAATGGGTTTTGGGACAGAGTAATTGGTTGGAGTTTTGCGCTGTTTATGATAGTCCACTTTCAATGCACTGATGCATCACCTCTTCTGTGAATATCGAGTGGATTGTATTGGAGATTAAGCAGGGAGAGCAAGATTAGAGCAAGAGGTAAGATAGGTTTGCAATAGCACTGATGATTAGAAGACTGCTTTAGAGCAAACTGATGCTCTAGCAGGATTGTACAGTGAGCTTATATACTACAATTTGTATCTAGAATATTCTACATGTATCTACTTGAACTGTCCGTGTTACTAATCTTATCAATCACATGCCCGAAGGCCGAGCTGCATCATCAAATCCCAACAGATTGCCATTGCCTCATGTATTTATTGAGAGGCTCTATACTACAAGGAAGGTTTGTGCATGGGTTCTGGATGGCTCTAGAGGTGCAGAGTGCTGTCTGTAATTATCGTTTCAGCCATATCAATATGTTCAAAAAAAGGAAAGACTCATTCGGGGTGGAACTACTCTTGGTTCATTTGATGCTGAGGGTCAGTTTTGGGTTTGCAGAAGTATCTCCTGAATGCAACGCAGCAAAAGATGTTTGCTTCAGGGAAGTGGATCACTAACAGTGTGATCTGTAATCCATAAACTTCAGTGCATCACTGATGCACATAAATTAAAATTCAGAGCACTTAAAGATACCCAATCTGTTTTACCTGCAGAAAAGCATGTCAAGATGGAAGTGCATTGAAATAAAATAGTGTAGCAGGAGCAAGGGAAATCAATTTTGCATTTACTAAGTGCGATACCGTGGGAACTTGGGGAGGCTACCTGGACAGCCACCTGTCACCACATAATCAAACAGATTGAAAACAAGTTGAAGGTGAGATCCATACAAAATACAGTACAATGAGGTGTAATAATGTACAGTGGGTTTTATTTATTTATTTTCGATTTTTTCGCTCATGGGATCTGAATGAGGAAATGGCTAGAAGTGAAATCAAGGTTTAAAACGGTGATTATAGCGAGGATCGAACCCATGCCAGGGGGAAACAATGACCAAAGCAGATGCTTAGTCACTATTTTCATTAGCTTTCGAATCTAATGAGAAGTTAAAAAGCCTTCAAAACTTCCGATGATTCCGATCAAAAGGTTAGAGCGATAGATGGTGACTGACTTTTCGAGAGGTCGCGAAATCCCCATCCCAATTTCTGAAATGGACGACTACTTATTACATAAGCATTCATAATCCCCTTGGGTGTTCGCTCTGAGCCCACCCGATTTAGTCCTCTCTTCTCATGTTTATTCTCAGACAATGACGGCGATCACCGTTTAGCTCTGGTAACTCTACGTGCCGTCCATTCCAAGCAGACACGAGGCCAGCTTTCGCGCGCTCAAGGCCCGTCTTGTGACGGAGAGCAGTCGGCTAGAAGTCGGCGGCTAGTTCCGGCACACGAGGTTCAAGATTCAAAGTTGCTGGGTGGTCGAACCAGCAGAGGTAAGTGGCGTAAGAGTAAGATTGACCAAAGTGTAACTACGTACAAACATGTATTTATACTAGATCGGTAAACTAAGGGGACAGATCGGAAACAAGGGGAAAGATGGTAAGTAGGTATATGACGCAACAAGTGTCAGCGTAGAACTGTAATAAGTACGGAATAGCAAATACACGGAATAGGAAGGAGTGGTTGGAAAAGGAAAGAAAGAGAAGTACGGCGCGGGAGCGCACCGTTACATCCGCCCTCCAGGCTGCCGAACCAGGCAGACTTAGGTCATGTTGGCGTCCCGACCGCTTCCGCTTGCCCCATCCCCATTCCCATCGCCCCGGCGCTTCTTAGTGAGGGCCTCCTCAGCAGCATCATCGAGGGCCTTGCGCTTCTTCGCAAAAGCGTCCATCGTATCCTTCGGAGCAGCAGCTTCCTTGGGATCCGAAGCACCACTCTTCCCCGCCTGGCGGAGGTGGTAGTACTTCAGATCGCGTCGACGCTCCAGCTCGATCAAGCGCTCGGCGTTGTCGAAGTAATCCTGCGTCACCGCGACCTGATTGGCGCCGAGCATGGGACGTGCGAGGGTCTCGTGGTTGAGTACGCAGAAGTCCTCGGCGTTGGCGGGAGTGGAACCTTCCTTCCAGACGATTTTACCGCCCTCGAGGTAGGCCCAGAAGAAGCCGGAATTGTCGTATTGGTTGATCACCTCGGCGAACGAGGGATAGTACGCGGGGCGTCAGCTCAGGTATGTCGTCACCCGTGCAGAGCGCCTGGTTATAGTCGATGTAGTGCCGGATAGTGCGAGCCTCGAGGAAGACCGACCCCTGAGGGATGTCGAGGCGGAAATAGCGATAGTTGACACGCTTCAAAGCGGCGTGATTGGAGTTATACTCGAGGAAGCGAATAGACAAGTCGTTGGGAGTGCCGAAAGCGCGAGAGAAGATGTCTTGGGTGACAGGCATTGCGATGGTGGAGATCTCGGGGGGTGAAAACTCGCCAAGGGGTTCATTAGCCTTATAAGCCCAGAAGTAAGACATCAAGGAGCCTGCAAAAAGCGACTCCTCTTGCATAGGGGGTCTTCCCGCTCCATAGGGGAGCGTCTTGATATCCGAGACGTCCATAGCCTCCAGGTACTCTCCTAAAGCCGTCAATTTCTTGGCCTGGTCGTATGGCATCCAAGAATTATCGCCAGATTTCCAAAGGACTTCAAAGAGAGCCTTGGATCCGCGCCCGTAGTGGTTAGTGATCTTATCAACAGCCCACTCATTAGTCTCGTCATTGAGAGATATACCTATCTGGCATTCTAGACGACCCGGGAATCGGCGATCGTCGTTCGGAACATGTACCCGAAGTAAGGAGGAATGGAATACATCATGTACTCCCCTTTGCTTCATGTTCGCGGGCAATTCAATCTGAAATGAGTTGTTACCGAAAGCACGGATAATAGTGTAAGGTCCGATAAACTTAGGGATGAGCTTCCGGGCCAATCCCTTCTCAAAGGTGATGTTCTTCGAGGACAGATAGACGAGATCGCCTGCTTCAAAAGGCGCGGGTTGGCGCTTTCGATTAGCAGCGCGGGTCTGCTTCACACGAGCAGCAATCATGCTGTCGTGGGCTGCCATAATGGCGAGACGCCGCTGCAAGGCGAAGTTCGCGACCCCTGGGTACTTGCGGGAACGGTCGGAGTTCCACAATAGCGATCGCGGCATCCGTCCCGTGTTTAAGAAGAATGGAGTGTAACCAGTAGTTTCCGATCGCGCAGAATTCAGGGCAAATTCCACGGCCGGCAGCTTGTTGACCCAGTCCTTCTGTTTGGAATCAATGCATTGACGGATCATTTGAGTTACCGTGCGATTAGCTCGCTCTGTACCACCGTCAGACTCGGGGTGGTACGCACTTGACATCTTCAGCTTGATCCCTATCAGCTCGTGGAGACGTTTCCAGAAGACGCTGGTGAAAAGCGAGTCTCTATCGCTGACGATGGATTTCGGGAGACCATGTATCTTGTAGATGTGCTCGAACATAAGTTCGGCCATCTGTCGAGCGGTGTAGTTAATCCTTGCGGGTACTAGGTGTACCATTCCTGTCAGCAAGTCAATAATGACAGCGATGGAATTAAATACGCCGTCCCGGTTCTTGGACTCGGGTAACGGCCCGACAAAGTCGACTCCGATCGACTCCCATGGCTCTGTGGCGGGGTTAAGCGAATGGAGGAGGCCGTAAGGCTTCTGGTTGCTCGGCTTGCTACGAGCGCAAGTGGAACACGACTCACAAAAGCTCCGGGTGTCTTCCACCATTTCTTTCCACCAGAAGTGGTCCCGCAGATAATCCAAAGTTTTCCTCAGTCCGAGGTGAGCGAGGATCGAGTGTGCTTCTGATATGACAATCTCGCGAACGTTGCGATCCTGGTAAGTGACTTTTGGAACGCATAGAACACGTCTATCGGCGGTTTTGAGGTAGACTAACCCGTCCTCGATCTCAAAATTCCGAAAGTCCTTGGGTTTCTCCAGGATGAGTTTAAAGAAAGTATCGTCGCCGTAGTTGTTTGCCAGAAGCTTAACGAGGTCGAGTCCTTGCCATCCAGAATTGACAATGTTCAGTAGTGAATCGTCCATCCGCTCGAGGTCCTCTTCAAACAACGTGCGTTGTTCGGCGGGCAGAGAGCTACTTGGGGCGTTGTGTTCGACATCGCTTGTGGAATTTGGTTCCGGTAGATCCGTGTTAAGCGAGCGATCGTTTGTGATCGCCGTCTCGGAAGACCGATCCGTATTGCCGTAAGACTGCTTCTTTACGTTTGCACCCTCGCCCTCCTTTGGCGACGAACCGTCTTCGACCCCAAACCACCGGACTGACTTCGCGCCAGTCCTTGGCTTTGACTTTGCGTCAGCCGTTTCGTGCGACTTTGAGTCGGCGTTCCCAGCCGCTCGTGTCATCGAGCGTGTTACCCGGTCGCTTGCGATGCCCATTGCCATCGCTTCAAGACCTGCAAATACCGGCATCGAAATTGAAGAAACTTCAAGATCATCGTTGTTAACAACGTCATGGTAAGTGTATTCAGATCTAGCGCGCACAGTACCCGGAGCCTCGTTTGAGTAAATCCGAGACAGGGCGTCAGCGAGAACATTCTCTGTTCCCGGTACGTACTTCACCTCGAAGTCGAAGCTCGAGATTTTCTCAATCCATCGAGCTTGTCTCCTGACAGGTTCTTTTGGTTAAGAAGATGAATCAGGCCTTTGTGATCCGTTACCCAGGTGAATTTGCACCCTTGCAGTATGTCTCGATGGCGCAGCATGGCTTCTACGCCGGCAAGCATTTCTATTTCATGTACCGGGTAATTCTGTTGTGCTGAATTTAATTTGGCAGAGAAGAACGCCGCTACTTTAGCGCCCTTCCAGTCATCGCCTTGGCACACAACTCCGGATATACCAGAGCCACAACCGTCGGTTACGAGCCAAATTGGCGGTGCTCCGGGTTTGTAGCTAACTGGTTTCCGACGGTGATCTCTCGCCTTGGAGACCGATGACTTCACGTCTTCAAAAGCCCGCTGGTGCGTATACTCCCAGCGAAAGGGAACTGAGTCACTGGTTAAACTGTGCAGGACACCCATTGGAATCCGTACTTTGGGTACATCATCCGCAAGGTAGCCGCTTGACCCGAGAAATCCGCGAAGCAGGTCGCGATTTGTCGGG
Organism: Mycena olivaceomarginata; assembly: GCA_029378375.1. NCBI lineage: Eukaryota > Fungi > Basidiomycota > Agaricomycetes > Agaricales > Mycenaceae > Mycena > Mycena olivaceomarginata. The sequence continues at coordinate 15,751 of JARKIC010001781.1, read as the reverse complement.
GTTTTCCAGTTCACTACGGTGTCGACTTTGTGGGGATCCATTCGGATGCCCTCGTCGTCAACGACCCGACCCAATATGCTCAGTTCCGACTGCAGAAGCTGAAGTTTATGTGCGCTAAGGTACAGTTTCTCTCGTTTTAGGACGTCTATCACAAGTTTTAAATGTTTAATGTGATCCTCCAGACTATCGGAATATATGATGATATCGTCGAGGTAAACGTCCATAAATCTACCAATATAGTCCCCGAATAAATAATTCATCAGGGTCTGATATGTCGCGGGTGCGTTGCAGTCGCCTTGTTGAAGCACGAGGCTGACCATATTCCCGTCCGGGGTGCTTACAGCAGATCGTGAAACATGCTCTGGTACGATTCTAATTTGCTCGTAAGCATCTTGGCCATCGATGAGCGAACGGTATTTACAGCGCGAAGCACGCTTCAAAATACCCTCCATGTCCGGTAATGGGGACGTCATCTTCTTGGTGTTGGCGTTACGGGCTCGTAAGTCAACCACCACTCGTAGCTTCAATGAATCACTCTTGACTTTAGGGATAAACAGCATCGGCGCAGTATTACTTGCGCTGGTGACCTGCCATCGGCTGTTCTTTAGGTAAATTCGACGCTTCTCATCCCAAAGCGATCTTAGGGCCTCAGGACAGCGCGACGGCCGCCAAGGCAAGATTTTATCTTCATCAAGAAGCGGGATAGTGTGGTTAATTGCACGGAATGGAGGTAAGCCAGTTTCTTCGGCTGTTTTACAAATAGGTTTTGCATACTCCATAATCTCTTCCCGCGCAGCCTGTAGCTCATCACCATTTAATCCAGTAGCTCCAGCAAAAACCCGAGCCGTCGCGACTCCTTCTATAGGAACGGAGTCAGCGCTTCCGATGACGACGCGAGCAGGGTTCAACCCAACGCTCACCTTGTGTGGAAACAGCCATGCCGTACCCAAGATCATGTCGTACCCACTAAGGTTAGCAACGAAGAATTCTCTCTTCTCGGAAATATCTTGGTACTTGAAAGCCACGCTCACCGAATGATTGATTTTAGAGCGTGATCCTTGGACCGCCAGTTGCAAGGTAATCGGGTCGTTCAGTTCCTGGCGTTTGACGCGAAGCTGATCTACTAGGTTGGTGGATACCAAGTCCCCTAGGGATCCGGAATCGACGAGAGCGCGCACCGGTTCGCCGTTCACACGAACGACAATAACCAAAGGCCGCGCTACAACTCGGTTAGTGACTCGCGGGGTAGAAGCGGTGCGTGAAATTCCTTTCATGCTGTCAGCCGGGATTTGAGCCTTTCCACAGTATAGAATGAACTCGCCCTCCGCTTCCGGCTCCGGTAAGGAGAACAAGTCACCAAAATAATTCGGCAGACGGCTGTTGTTCCAGCCGTTCTGGTAGTCATTTTCTTGAATGACAAGCTTCCATTGATGTTTCAAAACCCACCCTACCAGATCCATACGAGGAGTGAGCAGGGACTGCTCACTTATGCATCGGTGCAACGCCCGATCTCCCATAGGCATCGTGATAAGGAAAGTATCTGGTCCCTCTAAATCATCGGGCTCACGGATAATCCTCTTGATAGTAACCGTCTCAAAGTACGGTAAGTGACGACCAATATCCCTGAAGTACTGCTGAATGGCATCGCCTACTAGTTCCTCTATCGGGAAGTTGTGGATAGGCAGGGCCTCGAAGTACTCGATGCCCAGCGCCTCCGCGCGAAGGCGAGCATACCACTCAACAAGTTGGAACGAGGGCTCACGAATATGACCTAACGGCAGGACCGTGACGTCGTCGAAGTAAGCGTCTTCGATTGTGAAGACGTCGGAGGTAGGGCGCAGCACCCGGAACCGAACAGAGTCCCTCCGCTCATCTGACCAGGGAACTTGTTCGTCTCCCGGATACGGCTGGAAGAAATCCAAGAGAGCCGCGATGGTATTGCCTATCACGTCGCCCAAAATGCGCGATCTCAAAGGTATTTCTCCCTGTTTAGGCTCGCCGAATTTCTCAACGGCCCGCGCCCAAAGGTCCAGACGATCCTGGAACGTCTCTCCAGCATCACCGAACATCTTCAGGTCGATGTGAGTGTCATCAGATTCGCCATCTGAGGAGTCGCTGACAGATTTCAGGTCTGGGAGAGAATCTCCAGTATCGGAATCTTCGTCTGAGGATTCACTGACAGTCTTCAGGGACGGCATCGAACCGTCACAGTCGCTGGCGGCGTCTGAACTCACATCGGTTACAAATACCTCAGATTCGGTGACTGAGGTGTCGAGGGAATCGTAAGTTTCCTCGTCAGATTGCAGGTCCCAACCATTGTTCTCATACCACTGTAGGAGGTCGAACTGCGGGTTATTCAGGAATTCTCTAGGTAGCTTGAAGCATGTCGCTAGCACTCGGTCTGAAATAATTATATTCTCACCCTCCGAGACTATTTCAAACCTGTCTAGCTGTGTGATTTCCCCGCCTTGGCTACTGAAATGTTTCTCAAGCAGTATTTGCACAGCCCCGGCGAATACGTCGCCGATTTCGCTTCGATGGCGAACTGCCTTGAGGGATTCAGACGTGCTGAGTCCCACCGCTCGGGCGCGTATTCCAGCGTACCACACACCCGGCATAAACTCGGGGTCTTGCAGCCATTGGGCTTCCAAGGTGTGGTCCTCGTCAAGTTCCGAGTCCATTACGACATATTGCGTCTCCGATATCCGGTAAGCGAGAAATCGTTTCTCCTCGAAGCACTCTTCTGAAGTACGAAATTAGGCTCTCCAGGATATGGTTGTGCTCCCTGAAGCATCAGTTCGAGGTAGAACGCGTATAGATCGCCAATGGGGTTATTCGGTGCGTTTTGACTGGATGAGTCGAAATCTGAGTCGAAATCCTCTGAGCTATGTTGGGATAGAGTTTGAAATAGAGTTTGAAAATCGTTGTCCAAGGTTTGAAGCGGTTCTGGTACCCCGCCCTCCTCGATTGTATCCAAAGCGAAACGCATCGAGCCAACGAACATAGTATCCAAGACCTCCGTGGATTCGTACAATGCGTCGCGAGAGCTAGACGCGGTAGGTATCTCAGCCGAATGGGTGCTAATACCCGGGGGTTTACCCTTCTTTTTAGAAGACATGGACTGCGCTTTTGGACAATTGCGCGCCATGTGGCCGTATTCCTCGCAGGTAAAGCATAGTCCTTTAGAAAGCAGTTCGTTTCTCTTCTGAGGCGACATCTGCTTTCCTTGTCCATTAGGCTTGTTTGACTTTCCATCTTTCGATGGAACCTCGGCCACAGAGGTCCGCATAGTTTCAACTCGCGGTCTCTTGTTGAAACGCCCTCCACGACCTCTGCCACGGCCACGGAATCCTCCGCGAGAACTGTTCTCTCGACTCTGGGATTGATCCCCATTGGATTGCTGTTTCTGGGAATTCTGCCCAGAGCGCTTGGAAGTACTTGCTTCTGAATCACGATTTTTAGACGCAATTTTCAGCAATACTTCCGCCTGTTCAGCCGCTTTTACAACGGCTTCCCCGGTCGCAACCTCGGGATCAATATCCTTCCGGTATATCTCGGTCTGAATAGCGAACGAAAAGCTGTTGAATAATTTTACAACTTTTTCCTGAGTGTCCTCTAATCCAATTGTATTATAGATTTCGGACCATTCCGCTACGTGCGCCGCTACCTCCTTGGTGCCTTGGAAGCAGCGGTTCAGACGCTTTCGCTGATTGTTTCGGAAATCGACAGGAAAGCAAAACTCAAATAGTTCAATGAAGAACTTCTTTAAGTCCCAGCTTTCCTCGTCTGGAACGACGACCTGGTTGTAAAAGTCCAGGGCTTTCCCGTCCAAATAATATGAGATGAAATAAACGTGTTCATCTTCCGGTACGCGACCCATTTTGACATAGGTCTTGGACTCACGCGCGAAGCGCTGAATAGCGTTGGCGTTAGGTTCCCCATTGTACCTGGACGGTGGGATAGGCTTAAGCAGCATTTTCTGCTTGCGGGCCTGTCCTCGCTTGCGCTTGGATGACAAGCGCGGGCTCTTCGTGCTTCGCCGCCGGGATCCCAGATCGTCAGAGTCAGCCGAGCTGGAGCTTTCGCTCGAGCTCGAACTGGAGTCGTCCGACGGATCGGAAGGTGGCGGTTTCGCTTTAGCCGAAGTCCCGCGAGTGTCGCGAAGGGCACGGTCGAAGAAGTTTTGCGCCGCCAGTCTTCCTGGCGTGACGCCGCGGGGAACGGGAGTCTCGCGTGCTGTGTGCCGCGAGACGGTCTCAATTTTTCTTCCAAGGTGAGTCCTTCACTCTTCTCCTTGGGGTGCACCCGTTTCCGTGGTTCAAGCTCTCTGATTTTTCTATTCAGAAGAGTGTATACTTCTTCAGCGGTTAGCCCAGGCTTGGGCACGCGATCGTTGCTCCCTTCGTGGTCACCATCAACGGTACGTGATTTAACCATAGAAGGTTCAACGGGCCTGAGAGGCGATGGAATAGTTTCCTCAGCTGGAATTTCGATTCTAGCCCTCGAAGCTTTCTAGCCTTGGGGCTCTTGGAACGTCTCCTGCCTCTCTTAGCTTTCGGTGACGAAGGACGCGCGGAAATTTCCTCACTGAAATTCAGGTGAGGCGTAATTTCCTCCTGTTTGATTACGCGATTAATCTCCGCATAATTCAGTAACGCTTCGTGCTGCGCCCTCAATTCATCCTCAGTGAAATCTATCAATGAGGAGACGTCTCCCCAATTCTTGGGGTCGGCGCCCTTCCCTTTGTCTCGGGACGGGCCAGCCTTGAGGCTGAACGAGATGAGATTGTCCTCATCTTCGACTTCCTCAACCGTAACCCGGCGCGCCCGGGTGTTTGAGACGGAAGAGGGGCTTGGTTCCTTGCCAAAGGTACCGGTTTCAGGGGCCATCACCCTGAAACCCGAGACGTTCTCCTTAACGTCGTTATTAAACTCCTCCTTGACAGGCTTGGCGCTTAGGGCCTTGCGCCCCATTTGGGCACGCAACTGTGCCGTGTATGCCTCATGGCGACGTACTAGGGTCGCCAATTCGTCGACGCTCAGTTCTTGAGTCGCTTTCGCGACGGTGGATTCTTCACCGGATTCAGACTCACTCGAATCAGAAGAGTAATTAGAGGTATTTTTACTTCCATTCGAGCGACTCCTTTCCCGATGGGAACGGGAGGTCTTACGAGTTACGGGGGTCCAGCCCCCGTCGTCGTCTTCATCCAGCTCGGACGCCGGAGCCTCTCCGTGCGCCCCAGATTCCACCTTGCTCACTGAGAGCGAAGGCAGAGCAGAGGATAGCTCTTCAATGCTTGCAGCACTGATGGGTCTCATTGCCGAAGCAACGGTTTCCGACGCCGAAGCGCCGGTGGGTCTCGCCGCCGAAGCGACGGTAGGTCTCATCGAGACGTCGATGGATGAGGCTACCATCTCTCCAGCCCCAACAGATCCAAACGAGAGGTTGGTGGGGCTAAAGATGGGCGGAGGAGGGGGGTATACGCCGGCGCGGGTCGCCGAGCGAGTGTGATGACTATTGTTGTCCATAGTCGAATACTTTGGTCGCAGAAGGTCGGCAGCAGGGTGGTAGTCTTGGTTCATCGGACCAGGGGGTAACCAGCGAAGCAGCGACTAGATATCGAGCACTTAAAAAGATGTGACGGAGAGCAGTCGGCTAGAAGTCGGCGGCTAGTTCCGGCACACGAGGTTCAAGATTCAAAGTTGCTGGGTGGTCGAACCAGCAGAGGTAAGTGGCGTAAGAGTAAGATTGACCAAAGTGTAACTACGTACAAACATGTATTTATACTAGATCGGTAAACTAAGGGGACAGATCGGAAACAAGGGGAAAGATGGTAAATAGGTATATGACGCAACGAGTGTCAGCGTAGAACTGTAATAAGTACGGAATAGCAAATACACGGAATAGGAAGGAGTGGTTGGAAAAGGAAAGAAAGAGAAGTACGGCGCGGGAGCGCACCGTTACACGTCTATCCTTGCTATGCTTTCCTTCCCTCATCGTCATTCCGCCGTACCGAAGTTGTCCTCTCCCCTCCACACGGTGCTGAACGACCGGATTACTCGTATCTTAAGCAGTTACTCGTATTTTAAGCAGATGTGGTGATTTCGTATGTACATGTTTTGCTTCTTCCGATTTTGCAACTTTTTTCTCTCGGCCACCCGTCCGTTCCAGTGTCTCGGTCGCCTTGAGGCTTTTTTTTTTTTCGCCCGCTCCAAGACACGCGCATGTTCGCAGTCTAATTTCTTTCTGCTCTCCGGGTCCACCCGACAGATCAAGGATCGTTATCTTCGACCTCCCCGATCAGTCGTTCAACGTCCGCTCAAAAGAGGCAGGGTCTCCCATGAGTCCTTCTTTGTTACGCCCACCATCTTCCCCCGTTGCATTCCGTCCGTTGCTGTGTCCATCCCTTCATAGTTCCTCCGGAACTCTGTTACGCCTCAAACTTCAAGTTGAAGCAATTGCAAGTTCTGTCTGATGTTGCCGGGCATCTTCTTCTGTGTGCATTCCGCCATCAAGCAGCTCTCCTCCCATCTCAATACAGCGCTTAAGGGCTCTCCGATCAAGCCCTCCGCGACCCAGGAAGTCGAAACATCGAGACCAAGATGAACTCAACTCAATCACAACTCCACTCAAGATTGCCGTGCTCTGTCCTCGAATGTCATCTGCCCTGCAATTTCAATGCGTGACTGCGACTACGTAATTCCGACTATTCGATCAAGCCCTCCGCAAGACGCAGCGAGCAGCAAGACCGATATTCAAGACAAACAACTACGTAACTTAAGCTCAAACGCAAGCCTTGGCTGTGACAACCAGAAAGAACCGTTCTGTCTGTTACACACTTCGTTCTTTCACTGTGATATTACTCGTCATTCTCCATGTTGTCCAGAAGAGCACTTCGAATCCCAGCTGTTGTCCGGTTGTTCTAAGGTGTCATAGCGCCGGCCACTCTCCTTCTCTAGGTCACCATACACCCTTTCTATGATACTGTAACCCTACGGACGGCGTACCTCCTTCCTGCCCGTTTGCCTGTTAAATTTTATTTTCAATCCGCTCGGTCGACATTCGTCACGTTCCCGGGATGGGTCGGTAATATTATTCAGTTAGTTTGGGCTATGCCTGCCCCAGAGTGCGTATCACTGATTCACCTTCTCAGCACGGCCTTTTTGACCATTGCTTTCTCCAGCGCAGGTCTCAGTTGAGGTTTGGGGTGAGCCCATCAATTCGTGTAACTTGTTCAAGTGTTCAAGTTGAATTGCCGGCAGGCTCCAGATATTGATCTTCTAACAGTTTGGCGACACCTCGATTTCAAAGTAACCCGTCCACTCCCAACGACATTTGATGCATGATTTTCCTTTGCAGGGTGTTGGATCCCGGGAGCACGCATTGATGGGTCTCGGTGAGTTCGATCCTGACATCTGCTCTTGCTCTTCGCTAACGGTGCATTGTAATCTCCGCTCATCATTCGTCGGTCGGCCAGAGCCAGTTCCCGTGTTTATTTTTGCCAGCTGGCCGCCTGTGGAGGGTGCACTGGTTTCCAGAACAACTCCATCGACCTACCTTTTTGCCTCGATTTTGGTTGACGGCCGCAATAGGTGTTGGGTCGGGTGGTTACTGAAACTAGTAGTCATACGTACTCAATGAATGTGTGTTTACAGGTATCGGTCAACTGCCTACGCTGGAGCGAAGCGAAGGCACGGCTTGTGTAAAGGAATGGATGGGTGCCGAACTTAATTGGAACCGCCTAAGACATTCAACTACATTGCAGTGGTCTAGAGAAGATGCCGACCATACACATACTAACGCATTGCGAGAGCTTGAACGAAGTATAAGCCCCAGACACCTTTGCAAAATTCGCCACATGTTCCCATAGCGCGCGAGCTCTCACCAAAAGCGAAGGGGACGCGAAAGGTAAGGGTCAAACCAAACGCCTCCGAACGTGTGTTCGAGGGCAGGCGCGCACAAAGTATTGCTACCTAACTCAGCCTGGGCCTCATGTTATTGGACGTATCGTTAGGCGTATACGACACTCACCGTGGAAATGGATTTGGGGAAGGCACGGAGGGTGTTTGGACGAACAATGGAATTACGGTGAGCGAAGTGGGTATAAAAAAAGACATGGCTGCCCCAACATACCTTAAAAGAATGCCTGATAACCAAAGAGGGACGGGGCCGAAGATTGAATGAAGATCAGTGGGGGGCCTGGAAAATATTCGTGGTGTCGAACAGAGTAATTGTTTCTTGTCCCCAGCCAGATTAAAGGGAAATGGAAGGAAACGACGGCGGATACTCAGCACAGTAAAATAGAATATACTTCAGATGAGTCCTGCAATGAAGAAGGGATGCAGAGTGACAGGCACAACGAAGAGCAAAAGAGATGAACACACTTCAAATAAAGTGCAGCGGTGCTTATTTCCTGTTCCCGTGAGACTGCCAGGAAAGAGTGTAGGAAGACCTGCGATAAGATCGAGACCGCAACGGCCGATATCAGGAACGCGGTATTAGTGGCCACGTTCTGGCGGAAGGATAGCAACAACCAGAGAAGTCCACACACCTAACTTTGTATTTCTTCAGGAGCATGTCTGCCTATCGGTGGTTTAACAAGAGAGAAATAATCGGCGTATAACAAAATAGATGTGTAAATGGGGCGCATCGAGAGAATTGCTCACCAGCCGTCCATCCATTCTTGAAGAGGGGCCGATCGCGTGTGGTGTTGGGGAGCGGGAAAAAGAGGGACCGATCCCAGATGAGAGTATCATGAGTATCATGGTCGAGGTGACGCGACGGCATCGAGGGACGCCTCAACGAGTGTTAGAACCAAATGAATCGAATTTCGAGTGCGAGATAAGGGGTACCTAGCGGGTTGTGCGATAAGAGGTGGTTACCGAACGCATATACGACATTCCATAAAAAGGGCAGGAGGAGGAGGGAAAAGAGCGTGGACAAGTAAGAATGAGGATAATGGAAGGTACAATGTGCACGCACCAAATAAATGGGAGCCTTAACCTTCGTCCTTGCTCTTTCACTCCAATTCTTAAGGCATAAGCGCGGGTAATCGGTTGTTTACGAACTGAGAGGTAGAGAATATCTGACAACAAATTGTATCAGTTCGACACCCAAGGAGGAAGCGCTGGAAATGATAAATACACCGCGAAAGAAGGGATGTGCGCGACATCGCAAAAGACGGCGGAGTGGCCAAGGGAGAGGGGGATAGCGGTGAAAGACGTGCCACGAGTCGCAAAGCCATAGAGTAGTGCTGGCCAAAAATACGATACGAAAAAGTTAATTTTGAATATATTCAAATACGCATGAATATGATACGGCTTGAGAGGCTTCCGTTGAATAAGAATATGCCAGAATATGAATATGAGAAAATATGATACAGGCCCGAGTTTATTCAAATATATTTGAGTACGAAAAGTTGTTGGTTTTGCCGCTACGGCTATCACCCGGCAGAGGTCGGAACATCATAATTCGCCACCTAACCTGTCAAAGTGATACATGTGCTGAGGGCAACCACGCCAGGCACAGAATCCGTCGCCTGCCGGATATCTCCGCCTCCGTTGGTGGCATCAAAAATTTAGTGATGTTGACATGAAACTTCTTGTCCACAAAATTCACTCCCAGGCACATTCAGCTTCGAAACATCCAAAGAAAGTGCATATAACATGTGTTAAGATATCCGGAACATAGTTCAGTACAGTTGGGTGGGTCTTCATTGCCCAAAGTTCAGTGGCGGAATATATTTGAATATATCCATATTGTATTCATATTGTATCGTATTCGTATTCATGCTTGTGAGTACAAATATGATACGGGCCCTTGCAGGTGAATATGATACAGATATGAATATGATATGCCAAATTTGTATTCATATCATATTTTGGCCAGCACTACCATAGGGAGCGAGTGCCCTTCCACAGTGAAAGCAGCGGGAACAAAAAAAGCGCGCATGCAGCGCTTGCGATATATACGAAGGACGGTCAAAGTGCTGGAAGGGAAGTGAAAAAAGAAGGAGAGGAAGGGATGAGTGAGTGCGCAGGAAGAGCGATTAGAAGATGGGCACACACCTAAGACCTTCAGCACTGAGCATGCTGAGGTATTCGACTTTGCGACGTGGAAGTGGTAAACTAAGAGAGGAACGAGCATGGATGAGGGAGGAGAGTTGGTTGTAGGCGACGGGAAAACGATCAGTAGGAGTGGAATAGGACGGGAGTTCAAGATGTGGCAGAAGTTGTGGGATGCTAGGTGTCCTGCTTGCGATTTAGCGGACGTGGGGCCACTGCTGAAGGGGCCTCGGACTGGACTTGACTGAGTGTTGACTGGGAAGATGAGTGCCGTAGAAGTTAGAATAGAGTTAGGTCAGAAGGCCGGTTTATGTTGGGGTCGCTGGCGGGGGAATGGTGAAGCGTCGACGATGAGAGAATGAGAGAAGCTCGGTTTGATCCGGGCGGAGATATCGGCTCCGATCATAGGCTGAATCGCACTAGCACCTGTCTCAGATTGAGCTTATAATGTATCTTAATGGACGCGAATTAGACTTACCGGCCGTAGTTGTGGCAGTATAGAAATGCAGAGGCAGAAAAGGAATTTGAAAAAAAAAAAAAGGCACGGGCCATCAGGAAAAACCCCATTTGCAAATTGTTGACATTTTGTTGACATTTGTTCACAATTTTGACATTCCGTAAATTGTCGGCAATTTTGAGCAATTAGTTAACTTTTGCCGACTATTGCCCGCTATTACCGGCAAGAGTTGACATTTGATGACCTCTGATTAGAGTCATCGGCTGTGCACCTCGAACCAAAACCCCGCCTACTGTATAAGCTTGATGATGGCTCGAGCGGCCACAGTCAAATTATCAATACTAGTAGCACATCTGTTCTATGCAGCCAGCACAAAACCTTCCCCATTCTCCATATCCAAGCTGGAATATATATATTGACTACATATTTTATCGTGATATATGTATATCAGACCAGGAACTGACAATTTTGTGGCCATTTTGCATCGCCGAACATGAGGATTGTCATCCCCTCTGAAGAAGTGTCAAGGTTGAGTGGGATAACTTCTGCCGACGCCTGCCCTGATGTTCGCGACAACCCGCGGATTTCGGTCTCCGCACAACCGAGACAGCTGTCACTGACACATCGAAACCAACGATCTTTTCTGCAAACAGGAACAAACGACTTTCTTCCTTTCCTCCCATGTCCGCTCATACACTTTACTCCCACTTTCTCCTTTGTGTGCCCACAGTAGCCCCAGAATCCGCCCCGTGCTCGCTCTTCCCAGCCATATGACGTGTTTTGTGGCCGTTGTCTAGTGCCTTCCGCCTCAAATTTTCACTCCAGGTGTCCACGGCGACCACGGCGACCTGCTTACTTCGCCAGCGCACAGTCAGAGGTACGCCCAACCCTTCCGGCCTTGTCATGAACACACCTTTTTTACATCATTCCTTACATTTCAAGGTGGCCTCCAAGTTGCCAGTCGAGTCAGAGCCAAGGCATGTCGTGATATTCCACCGTTGTTGCAGTGAAGTAAATTTTACGAAGCAGCACCCGAGTTGTCGGCTCCACAAGGTGCCACATCACCGCCCAACGTCAATGTCGCCCGTCGTTTTACCCGCTATCATCGCTTAAAGTCAGGGTGATCACTTCATTCCCTGTACGTGTCCGGCTCCATTTCCCCGTTCTTATTCCTAATGTCCGGTGCTCAGGGTTCACGAATGCACGCGCTTCGCAAGGATTTTTTGAGAGTTTGTCGTCGCGCAAGGTATGATAAATATTGCGGTATTGACTGGTTACTCGCTGATCAGTCTATTGTTCAGGAAGCCCTCGGCGGTTCCCCTTTACCTTTCGTTATCTCTTCGAGGTCCTAGAGTGCATTGGTGGGTCAGTAATGGTAGGGGTGTCAGTGCAGTGCAGTGTAGATACAGTATTAGTACCCATCCCATGTAAGTATCCTAAATGCGAATACAACTATTTTTGTTCTATTCTCAGTGCAATGGGAGTGTACATGGCATCCTACTGATTCCGTGCCATTCAGTGCCAATTGGTTACATTTTTGCAAGAATTTTCAAGGAATGTTCGAAAATTGGCAACAATTTTTAGGGACCCATCCATTTCAACATTTTCCAGCATTCTGGCATTTTTCGACATTTTGAACGAAATGTCAACAAATGTCGGCAAATTTGAACACTTGTCAACAAATGCGAAATGAGGTTTTTTCCTGATGGCCGCGACAAACACTCCAGAACAAGTTCCCTGATGGGCGCAGATTTGTCAGCCTGCTAGATTCTTCAGCGCTATAAGGGGTGCACCTGGGTCTGTCGACACCAAAGGCAACTACGCAGGATGGGCACTCTACCATCATCATGTTTTCGTCCAAGTTTGGTCTCTTCAACGTGTTAACGGGCTCTTTTCCTTGTCAATGTTGGTTATAGCCTTCCCCTGGCTCTCACTGCTTCTGGATGGATTTCGGTCTGAAATTCGTATCGCGTCTGGTTTGAAACGTCCGCACTCGACGATGTATCTGGTGCGATCTTGACATATCTTCCGCATATTCGTAGTAGAACTGGGGGCTCCCCCTTGTCTCACTCTCCACGTTTCGCTCAATTCTTCCCATCCGAAGCTGTCGCGTCTTACTTTTGAATCCGCCTGAGGTCTGTCAGCAACCGCGACTCTCCGCCGTTCCGAATTGGAACTTCCAATGTTCCCACCAAGGAAAGTAGCCACATTGCAATATGACAGGCCGTCATCGCTGACCACAATGCAATGTGCACGGTCTTTGGCCGTCCGCTACGCTATAGCCACATTGCAATGCCGCCGTGGACGCGGGGCCTTACTGTATTAAGTAGCCGTCCCCGAATATAATTCATTATATTCCCCTCGGCATGCACGGCACCCACCTATTTTGATGCCTGGAACCATCAAGACCGAGCTTCCCATCAAATACATCCATTTCCATCCAGTTCGACGCTCACATCACTAAAATACCCAAGAAACCTTCGGCTAATCTTCGTAGCGAATGTCCATCCCCGAAAACTGTCAATGCTTGTCTGTCGGAACCCACAACCCGTCATCGCAGCAACACCGCCACGTCTGTCAAGCCCCTGCCCCGACCGTCCGACGTCAAAAAATGATCCGCGCGTCCCAAATGAAAATTCAATCGAGTACTTCGTCATCCCCCTCGTCCTCGTAATCCGGTGGTCCCTCCTCTCCATCATCTACGTCCTCGTCCCCCTCCGCATCAAGCGCCACCACCACCGCCTCACCCGCCGCCGTGGGCGTTTCCCGCGCCAAATACGCGCGACCCTTCCCACGAATCCTCGCCCACTTTGCGGTTAGCGATTGGCACACTTCGATCTCCCGGTCCTGCTGCTCCCGCGTGTATGCGGTCAGGCCCTCGAGGAGCTCGTCGTCTACGCTCCCCACGCGGCCCCCTGCTCGTCTCTCCCACTCTCCCGCCTCCCAGTACCCGTACTCAATCGTGCGCCGCATTTCCTCCTCCACAATATCACATCCTCGTGCCAGCGCCGCATCCGCGCGTAGGCCTTACACCATTCGACACGCAGTGCTATGGATTTTGTCAGCGCAAGATTCTCACGTCGTTCAGCTCACGCACCTTCTACCAGTTCCGCCTCGGTCGGATCCTCGGACGTGGCCGTGTACCAGATCCAAGACAGGGTTCTCCGGCCCTCGCCCAGCGCCACCACGCCGAATGCCGCGACACCTCCCTCCTCCGCCACATCCTCATAGTCATGCACACCCCTGCGTTGCTCTGCCTCCTCCTCAGTAAGTGCACGCTCATTCAGCGCCCGCACGTCGCTGTCCTCCAGCACCTTCAGTTCTTTCTCCCACGGCCCGTCGCCCTTCAATCGCTTCAGAGCGTCCGCACATATCGGTATAGCGCAGCTTCGCCTTGTGAATTTTCAGATTAATTTGACGGAGAATACCTTGACCCCGCGTCAGCATTCGCTGACCCGTACAGTGACGGAGACGGAAGCGATTCGTCATCGTGCGTGTCCGCAGACCCTGCCGCAACGCGTGCAGCGCCTCCCGCGCCTCGCCGGTCCGCAGGTCGGCCTCGACATCCGGCAAACCCACTGCACACGCCCTCACACGCTTGCTGCGATCCAATATGTCCGACGGCATAAACAGCCGCACAGCCTCCGCGTCACGTTCGGCCTCCGCATCGTGGATTGCGCGCTGCGTCTGGGTCAGGAACCGGCGCAGATCAGGCATGTAAGTTCGTTGTAGCTTGCGGAAGGCCCGTATTCTCTTCAGGAGCGCCCCCCGCCGTTTGAGAATGTCGATAGTCTGGGTGTCGGTAGGGTTAGCGATGGCCTTGACGTCGATTGCCAGATGTCGCCTAACGCGTGTCAGATCAATCATCGAGCTCTTCGGCGCAATCGAAAGCACCACTTACTGAGACTCCTCTATCTCCAGACCCATTAAAATGAAGGTGCTTGGTGTATCCTCCCGCTCGACTTCGACACCCTCCCCCACTCCGCAACAGCTCCTCCTTTGCAAGTTTCTTCTTGATTTCGGCCATAGTCATCACTTGGCATCAAATATCAGGTTTGCCGATGCACATGGAACGCAGTCACTCACCCTTCTCCTTCAGCTCAAACGGAGACTCCGTGCCGTCCGTATGCTGACGCGACTCCCAGTCATCCACCCACTTTTTCCAGCCCTCCACCAGCTGCGGAGCAGTCTCGCGCAGCGCGGAATCAAAGGCCTCAAATGCATCGCGATGCACTTGGCCCTCCTTGACGTTCTCTGCCATCCGCTTTGGGAACAGCTTCCGCCACGAGACCAGCCGTCGCCAGTTATGAAACGCAAAAAGATCTTCCAGCGTTGCGTGCCGCGTCCCGATCCCCATCATCTTCGTTGACGCCCGCGGCCCCCGTTGGTGAACTCCCAGTTCTGTTCCACCGTTTCGCCGTGTGTTCTTCCCGCAACCCCACATGTAATGGAACGAATAGGGCGAGTGGCAGGCGGGGACATGGGGGGAAGGTGGAAGTTAGGTACTTTGAACCACACGCGGGCCCTGGTCACGAGTAGATGCATTGGCTCAGGGAGTGTCCGCATTCGCGGCCAGAAATTCTTCCCGTACTGACACGCGATGTCGTAGGAGAGGATCAAATAAAATATTGATTGTATTGAGGATGGCGGAAAACAATATGAAATCCATGTTGCAGTACCTGCTCGCACGTTAGATTAGAAGGATAATGCGACGCAATGACTCGCATGCACCTTTCCCCAGCTGCAAATCCCCGATCCCATTCGGCCGCCACATGTTGTGGCGCGCGCACGTAACACCACCCACCCCCGTTGTACGCAGACCCTTCACACGTTTCCGATTGGCCAGGAACATGGCCTGGAATCCCGAACAGCTCGAGATCTCCGCCTCGGTGACGTTGCGTGGAGATGTACCCGGCGTATTTCGCGTAATTGACGAAAAAGCCATAGCCGTCGCCCGAGGATTGGATCCTTCGCCGCCGATGAGACATTCCGGTTGATCAGCCGGAAGTTACAGTCTTGGGCGAGGAACAGAAAATACTTGAATCTGGGTATGGATCAGTAACAAGATCGGTTTGCCAGCGAAAGAAGAACACACCTCAAATCCTCTGGCATGGCGGCCCAGTTGATCGTGTCCCAACCGTCCGGCAAATTCCTCCCTGGCTGAGGACAACTCCGACATTGCAATGCCAGCTCGCCTTGCGCCGTTCCACCCACCCCCGATGGATCGTGC
>JARKIC010001780.1:0-95862 GCA_029378375.1 Mycena olivaceomarginata | reverse complement strand
GCCTCAGCGTTGCGTGCGTCGGGCATGGGCCACGTTCGTTCGAGGGCATCAGCGGGGTCAGGGATTGAGTGCAGGGAGCGGCCTACGGCAAGCGGGTATCGGTGCGCGGGGGGGGTGGGCTCGGCGTTGGGCGCATTGGCTATGGGCACGTCGTGCACGTCGTTAGCGGTGCTGGCAGCCGTCGGAGAGGCGGTGCTAGGCGTGAAGGTGCTGGATGGGCCGGGCTCGCTGCTGCTGGCGCCTTGGGCGCCTGCCTCGCAGACCAGGACCCTAGATATTACGTTTTTGTCAGTATACCAGCGTAACAGTCAAAGAATTCATTTACCCATCCATTCTCTCCAATACCCACTTCACATCCTCCACTGCGTCCCTCCATTCCTTCGTCTCGCCCCCCAATCTCTCCCTCCACCATTTCAGGCAGATCAGCACATTCAGAAATCCGTTAGGCCCCGGTAAGTCCAGCGATGTCCAATCGCCGTCCTTCCGTGGCATCGGTGTTGTAGCCTTGCGCCACGTGGGGTTGATCTCCTGCCACCACTTTCCCCATTGCTCCGCGAACTGCACAACATCCGGAATGACCGGCACACCGGTTCTGGCCCTCTGAACCCAAGCGCCTACTTGCGCAGGGCGGAGCTTAGCGGGGTATCCTTTGGTCTGTGCTATTGTAAGCAATGTGCGTACTGGAAGGAATGCAGGAGATTAGAAACTTACCGGGGCCACAAAACCTTTTCCTTCTTCGCGCAGGTACCACTGCTTCACCAATCCCGCCCACGCGACCCCAAACTCCGCTACCTCCAGGGCATCCTTTGCCTTGCGAGCCCATTCTTTCGGCGCCGGGCGTGGCGCGTTGACTTGCCCGCGTTGTGGGCGGGGCGCGCGCGGCGGAGGCGGCTCATCGTTGTCGTCGTCTTCGTCGTCCTCCCCATCCTCCCTGTCTTCGCAGTCGCTGTCCCCCTCGATCTCAGCCCTTGCGCGCTTGGTCTTTCGGCCGCCTGACCCCTTCCCCGCTGATTTTCTCTTAGGCGGCAGCCCCATCACCTCCTCGAACGATTTGTCGAGCCCCAAGTTCTTCAACGTCTCTGCGTGCTTTGCGATGTTATTCTCTCGGACCAGCATCTCCGGATGCATGCGTTCGTATCGCCACACTTGGTGTTGGGGGTCAGGCATCGCTAGCGTCTTGCGCCGAAGCGGCGACAAGACCAAGAGGCCTTCGAAGATGTCGCGCTTGGGTCTCGGGCCGTCCTCGTCCACGGGGACAGAAAGCTCCTCGCCATCGGCGTCCCCAGCTGGAGGCAGCGCAACCTGCTCACGCGGCGGAGGCGGAGGCGTAGCTGGAGGCGGCGCCGGCGTCGGGCCCATATCCCCGCGAGGCCGGGATACATCGGCGATGTCGCCCTCGGGGCCGGGGGTTTCTGGGTTTGTGTCACTCGTATCTGAGTGTCAATCAGACCGTATTCCCATCACATGTGAATTAAGCACTTACGAGTCGCCCACACGAAGCGTGAAAACCCCTGAAGAGTAGCTGAATAGATTTTGGGGTCCCATCCTGCAAACGTCTTCCCCGCCTCTCCAGCGGTCCTGCCGGCGTTTAATCTGTTCACATCATCAGCCACTGTAAGTCGGACCATAACGGCATTTGCGTACCCCACGACTTGGATATCGTTATCCTGCTCTCCCGCCACCCTTCCGGCCAGCAAAGTCACCTTGTAACCAGTGTACTCCGACAGGGCCACTAGCAGCGGTGTGACGACCGAAGAGAACCGGTCCCGTGCGCTACAGATTCAAATCAAATGTTCAGTTTCACAGAATATCATTCGCGTTCACCATACTTACAGCGCGCGATCCGACTCGTCTGCTGATGGAAGCCCCTCCTCTGCCTCGTTATACGCTTCCAGCAGCGTGCGGTGCTCCCGGGTGGCTTCTGCATGAATGTGAGCCTGAACTTCTTCGGTCTCAGCCTTCAACAAGTCCGTCGCAAGTTGGCACTGCACGTTGAGGCGTTCATTCTTGGGAATGGGGGTCTTCTCGTGCATCGCCTGATACGCAGCTTGAACCTTGTTGCTGAAGGACGGGTGCTGCATATAATACTGATGGTCGGATATACGTTTTGGGGCGGTAGCCCCCGAAGGACGACGGAGCTGCTTCAAGAATGCGATCCAGGGGTTAGCATTGAGCCCAATCGCGTTGCGGCGATGGTTGAACCAGCTTTTAATTTGCTGATAACTGGTCAGGGCCCGCAGAAACGCATCAGTAAGACATTGACATACCTTTTGAGTGGCCCGCATCACCACTGACTTCTGCGTCTCCTCCTCGGGTGTCAGCACCTCCGGCGCGACAGCTGGCGCCACCCAATCTTCGTCCGTGTCTACGACAATCATTGTCCCCGGATCCTGGCTCAAAGGCACGCGCCAAGGGAAATTCATCCAATATTGACAGAAGAGTCGGGGCCACATCTTTGCAGTCGTCTTCTTGCGAGAGCACTCGGTGTACTCTTCAGACCACTGTTCAAGAAAACTGCCACGCTGGCCTTGAAACTTGCTCGGCGACCCCCGTTTTTTGGGGGGATTGCTGGTGGCCATTGCGAAAAATGAAAACCCGTGATTGCGTGATACACACCCAAACAACCCAAGAACTAGTGTACCGGTTATTCCATGGCCTCACCCGATTCAGAAGACGCCGACTTTCCCGCTGCACGTCTGGTCGCTGTGGAACGCGCATTGACCTATATTCGCGAGGCCGCAGCCGAACGTGAACGGATGGGCAACACTCTCGTCGATTGGGAATGGGACAGAGCGCGCGCTCGCGACGGTGTTACTTACTCCTTCCTTTTCATTCTCATACCCGCTAATGCTCATACGTCCTCAGCCTTTCTTGAGTACGGTCGTGAACGACTTCCCAAAATCCGGCGTGCCAAGCAACGTCTCGCCAATCGCCGCCGCTACATCAGCCGCCTCCCCGAATACGCTCGCCGCCGTGGCGCTCCTGAACCTGAAAAAATACCATGGACCATGGAAACGACCGCCGCCAACGGAGAATGGGGCAGAGGCGAATGGGGGACCACCGACCCCGCCTGGCAGGATCCGGGTTTCTGGTTGAAGGACAATGCTGGAGACATTTCACCCATCTTGCCTATCCGACGTCTTTACCTCTTATAACTCAACACTTATATGCCTATTTATCAATCGCACAAATATACATTCATTTCTGTTGTTGCGAACATCCAAGAAAGCTACCACAAGTCCAAGAAAGCTACCGCAAATGAAAAACATTATTCGTGGTCCGAATCAATCTGCCCGACCCGAGGCACGTACAACGACCCTTTTATAAACGCGCGCAACTTGGGCACATTGTGCGAGCCCAAGATTGACGCCTGCTTGAGGTTCAAAGCCTCAATGTGATTGAGAGCGTCCATCCTAAAAAAAAAAAAAGCCGTCAATTCGTCTTCGTGCTCACACTCACAAACAGAAACAGAAACTTGCCGCTCTGCGAAAAATATATCCACCCCGCGCACCACCCACTGCCTAGGAGGACGTGTCGTGGGTGCCGAGTTGGCGCCACCCATCCTCGCGAATGCGTCCACAGCATCCATCATCGCCAGAGGACTTGCTGGGGCCCGTGAGGTAGATGCGGCTACTGGGCGCGGGCGCGTCTGTGGGGCACGGGCAGCGGCAGCGGTTGACGATTGCGCTGGCGTCGTATGCGAAGCAATCGGCAACGGCAATGGCCTGGTGCGCAGTTGGAAGACAGATGCCGACGATGGCAGCGGCGCAGAGGGTGATGGCGGTGGCACGACACGTAGTCGCGACGTCGAGGGCGATGGCGGTGGCACGACGCGTGGTCGCGACGTAGAGGGCGATGGCGGTGCCGTCGGTAACACCGCGCCTGGCGCGCGTGCCATGCGTGAATGTGACGCCGATGGGGATGCGGGTGGTGAAGGTGGGGCCGGGTGGGACTGGGAAGGAGGACACTCTGTTTCGTGGTATACGTTGCAGCTCTCGTTCCAGAGCTCAAGGGCCATGGGCCAGTTTTTTGCCGCTCGCCAACGGCCATTCGACACGCCATTGATCTGCTTACGCGCCCGAGCCCTACCAATTCTTACTTAGTCGCATGAATCTACTAGAGGCCGCTGCACTTACTCGCTAGAATAAATTCCGCAAACAGTCCCGCTCGTCACCACATAGATGTTTTTCCCTTTGGCGCAAAAGGCGATGGGATCTTCGTGGCCAGGTTCTGCCCAGTAGAAGGGCTCGCAGTTGGAAGCTCCTGGCGGAGGCATGGAAGCAGGAAGATCGATCGTCGGACAAAGGAAACAAAGGGAAAGGAGGGCGGCAGCGGCCTATAGTAAAACCATTTATCTCGAGCCATCTTCCGTTGTTGCCTTGTCTAGTGGTCAAGCCCGTGACTGTTGTTTTGGTAGCCGTATGTTCGAATCCTGATGGGTGCTCTTTTTAAAACTTTTCGTTTTTTGCCCTTGTTCATTCCTTAGACTTTGACTGGTCGATTTTTGAGTAGTCAATTTTGTAATTTCAGGCCTGAAACATTTTCTTTCCTCTGAGATCATTGGGGAAAGCCAGCAATGCCATTTCTTCAAGTTGCGGGCGACAAGTGTTCAGACTTTAGGATACCACCCAGTTTCCTCCATATCCTCCTGCGGCTCATCGTCTGAGGGGGGCGCTTCCTGGGCGGCAGCGCGGCGCTCTTCACACAAATTGTGGCGTTCGAGCCAGGCATGATGCCCGTGCTTGCGATCGTATGCCCTGCACGTTGTGAGCGAACATTGTGAGCGACCGTCGTCAGAGGGAGAGGGGGGACGCACTCGAGACGAAGAATGCGCTGACGGTGGGCCAAGGCAGCCGCATTCCTGTGAATTAGAAATATTTGAGTCGGAGCAACGCAGAGGGAGACAATACTCACTTTTCCCTGTGTTTGCGACTCGCTTCGCGTGCTCGCTCAAAAAAAGCAGCGCCCCTGCCCTCCTGCCTAAACGCTTTCTCGCGAAGCCTGGGATTGTGAGAGCGGAGCAGTGAAAAACATCGCCAGAGAGGCATACCTTGCCATCCGCTCCCGTGCTTTCTCCCGCTCCTCGTCGAGATTTCTGGAACGCCAATGTGAATGCGTCGACTTGAGTGAGAATGACCGACCCACTTTTGGCGGTAGCGGGCGGAAGCCTGTCGACGCGCGGCCATGGTAGCAGGAGAGCACTGTGTTGGCTGCCTGTTTTGTATGCGCCGTCGGTGAGCCATCCGGGATAATTTGAGCTTGAATGAAGGCAAGGGCGGCTGGCAGAGACTCACGGAGGGTTTTGGCCTGATTTGGCGGTGGAAGTTTGAGTGCGAGTCGGCATGGTGGTGGTCGAGGTTAGAATCGCTACGGTAATCAAAGGCCAATTCGGGCGTATGAGTGCACTCACAATATGCTTTCCCCCCTTTGTCACCAAAATTCAGAAAAAAATATATGTTGTTCCAGAGCTTTCAATAATCAGATCTGCCGCTTCGGATTTTTACCTGAGGTCTACAGGCAATGTGAATTGCAACTCGAGCACGCATAACAAGTTCGTGATATGCCCATACCAAGTTCGTGATACATGCACGGCTGACGTCTCGTCTCAATTCAAAGCCTTCCCCGATCTCAAGTTCAGACGGTTTCTTTACAGTGAACGGATGAATTCGAAAGGTATCGCTATCGGTAGCTACATTGTACAGAACAGTCCCAATTCAAACACGCGCTGCTCATACATCCCACTTGCGATACATCTTGAGTCCCTCCACCCAGCGCGTCTTACGTGCCTCCAGGCGTGCTGCTTTCTCTGCCTCCGAAATTCCCCCGACTTTGACCTCCTCGTCGCTCTTGAAGCCGTTGTCAATGAAACGAAAGATTCCAGCGGCAGTGTACTGTGTAAAGGAGAATCGCTTCTCGTGTAGCTGGATAGAAGTATTTGAGTGGCGAATCAGAGCGGACGGAATGATGATGGTGGATCCGGGGGGAAATCGTATAATGAGCTTCAGATCCCACAAAATGAGATGCCCGCCTTTATTGGGATCAAAGTCGCCTAGGGCTGTTATGGCGCACCAACCCCAGGCAAGATTGGCGAAGTCGAGGTGTGGGAAGGTGACCGTCCGGGGGCCAAAGTTGAAGGTCGCCGCCGCGAAGACCGAGACGCGGGGTAAGAAGTTGCGCTTCAGAAGAGGATTCCACTCATGCAGCTTGCCCATTGTCGCGCTATAGAATGCATGCAAATCAGGTGCGTAGCACATGAAAAGGCCTAAAGCAAACACCGGTTAGCTAAGGACATATGCGTATGGTGTTTCTCACTATTAGCAAAGCCAGCAATGCGTTGGAAAGGGGCTTGTGCAAGAAGGCCGGTGAGCACGACAGTTTTGAGGGTGTTGAGAAAGCATGTGGTGGGGAACTCCTGCCCACCGCCCATAGAAGACCCTATACCGTCGGCGTGATGGGTCCCCCGCCGAGGAACTTGGGCGGCCGGGTCCTTACGCGCCTGCTTCTCCTGCTTGCGAGTGCCGTAGTACACTCCATGGAAGACGCGGTCGTACATGTGCTCTGCAGCCTCCTCCATCAGCTGTGCAGCTTTATCCGCGACGTCTGTGCCCCACTTGGGATCGCGAGGCTGACCGCCGAAGACACCAAAGACATAATGGTCTTCATCGACCAGCGGCCCAGGCTTTCTGCCAGAACAAGTCAGTGCCCAGATCTAAAAGAAGCCATGGCGACGTACCCCTGCCAGTCCAGTACTGTCATCCCCGGGATTTGCTGAGCTTCTTCGAACGAATACTCGCGCGGCTCAGGCTCATAGTCAGAGGAGTCTGCAGGAGCAGGAGGCGCGCGCGTGCCCATCCAACCGCTCGACGCGACGCCAGGATGGGAGGCGAAGTTGAAGCTCACCCTGATGGGGGAGCTTTGAAGGGTGCGCTGTTGCGCTATTGCCTTAGGCTGGCAGCCTGGAAGGCTACTGCGCAGCACTTCGCGCTTAACTTCTCGCGCCTTGCGCCGGGTGGATTTTTTCTTTTGCTCGCGGTTGGGCTTGCTTTGAGAGAGAACAGGGCTGGTGGGCTGTGTCGGGGCAGGATGCCATCGCTCGCGTGCTAGGGAAAGAATGGTGGGTTTGGGTCTGGCCGTCGGAGAAGAGCGCTGTGTAGGGCGTAGGGCGGGTGGAGGGGTGTCGATCTCATCGAGGTCGTCGTCGTCGGGCTCGAAATCGCTACCGTCTTCGGGGTCGCTGTCTTCTTGAGGGCCGGAAGCGTGCCGAGCAAACATGTCACGCACATGAAATCCGCGAACGACAACCGCGCCGTTCACGAATTCAGCGTATTTTTTTCCATTTCGAAGTGAACGACCTGCCCAAACGGTCAGTTCCAATGCCAGAAAACGCGAGAAAGACGCGCCCAACGCGTCGCAGCAAAAGAAAAATGCGCTCAACGCGTTGCGATAGCACGAAGCACAGAAAAAATTGGACGCCGATGCAGTTCCGCAGTCCCAAAGACGGGCACACGTACTGCACGGTGGCACAAAAACCAAAAAAGACACAAAAAAAGTCACGATCACGCGTAGTACTGCAGTCCCAAGGACGGGCACACAGACCATGCGGTGAAGGTGATTTAATGAAAAAAGAAAGGAATGTGTAGCGTGAATAAAGAACACGAAGAATTGCTTACCTGCCATTGTGGTGGCGAAACGAAGAAGAGGGTCGTGGCTTTATGCGCTTTGAAGTCAGTGAGTGGCATTCCTTTCTGGGAAAGCGCGCACGGGCGCCTATCAGACTTAACGCGTTAACAGGTGCCATGCAACAGTGCAAGACAAAACCCTCATGAGCAGCCGTCGTTTGCGACGCTTCCGTGGCAGGCACACCGAGATTCTCTCGGGGGACCCCTCTGCATCCTCCTCCTCAGTATCCGTGTCCGGTACACCCTCTGTGTCGAGTCACTCGTTCTCGGCCAGCGACTTCTTCCCCGACGCGCGAGTCCACCGCCCAATCAACGCTTTCGTGGATGAGACCTCGGGGGACTTGCGGCGGATGCACCGCAGTGTTGTACCCATCGCGCCACCGTCCCCCGTCAAGAGGGCGCGTCAGGCCGACACAATAGTAGATGCTGAGAACGTCGTGCCGTCCTGGGATCCAGCCCTTCCACAGCCGCCCAACGAGTGCTATGTGATGTTTGGCGACGACGAGTTCGAGGATCCACCCCCGCTGCCTCCACCGCGTCCACCACGAACGCGTGCCGCGCTATTTTCGGTAAAAAAAAATTCATTCAAAATTTTTCGTGTTACTTTAGCTGATCTGGGAACAGGATCCAACTCTTTACAAGTGGAAATCAGACTCACGCGATCGATACCTTCGGGAGTTTCTGCGACACGATGGTTGTGGAGATGCCAGCGAGAGCGTGTGCCCCGAATGCGAGGATGGTGCTCACCCTCCGGCATATCGGTGTCGGGAGTGCAGGAGTGGGCTGTTATTCTGTCACGAGTGCTTTGTGAAGCGACATGTGGATAATCCGCTGCATGTGGTGGAGGTCAGATTTGATATCCAGGCAACTCTACGAAAACTCACCACTGCGTTTTAGGCATGGAATGGCTCCTGCTTCGAACGCACTTCACTGCAGGCCATGGGCCTGAGAGTGCAATTCGGGCATCGTCCCGGAGAGTACTGTGCTGCCCCCGAGCCAGGTCGGAAGGGCTTCGTAGTGCTGCATCACAACGGCGTTCATGAGGTGGCGGTGGACTTCTGTGGCTGCGAGCACCGGGGGCAGGCGGGAGCTCCTGACACGCAGCTCCTCCGCGGAGGGTGGTACCCGGCGTCTGAAGAGCGGCCCCAAACCTGCATGACGCTGGTCGCGTTGGAGCAGTTTCACCTGTCCAGCCTGCAGGCAAAAATGACCATGTACGACTACTACCAATGCTTGGAGAAGCTGACGCGCAACGACGGCGTCAAACCGCCCGACCGGTATCAAGTCTTTATACGGATTTGCCGGCAGTATCGACATCTGATGATGTTGAAGCGTGGAGGTCGGGGACATGACCCAGGAGGAGCGGAGGCGACGGCGTCTGGAGAACTGGCCGTCCGCTGTCCCGCCTGTCCGCGCCCTGATATTAATCTGCCAGAGGGCTGGGACCGCGCTTCAAAGGAGGATCGGTGTGTATTATCTGATTTTCACTTGTAATTTATTCACGTCCTACTTCAGGTTATTTATTTTATGTACTTTGCCTTGGACGCTTGTTTTCGGCTCAAACGTGGGATGGTTTCGAGCGAACTCAAGGACCCCGGCCTCGGAACGGGGTGGGCGTACATGCTGGAAAACATGTCGTACCGCGAGTATCTGTTAACCGTAACGGATCAGAAAGAGGTATGTTGTCAAGGACACAGGAGAGTATGAGGCTGATAGTGGCTAGATGAGTACGTGCAGCGGACTCGCCGCTCTGGACTACGCCAACACCAAATTCTCACGGGGCTATAGTAGCACTGGTGTCGGCATGGGAGTTTGTGCCCGCCACGAGTTTGTTCAGCCGAACGGTGTGGGCGACCTACAGAAGGGCGAGAGGTATGAATACAGCTCACATATTTCCCGAAGTTACTGACCGATGCATAGATACGCGAACATGGACTATATTTTCGGCTCGATCTTGCGGTACTACGACGAGCACCTTTTCAAGATGGTGTCGTACGACGTCGTGTGCCAGTGGTGGAAGTACCTCATGGAACGGATGATGGAGCTGCCGCCTCTTGTGCGCTGTATTCTCATCATGCCCCTGGTTGCATTTGTCATTCCAAAAATGCACATCAAAGGCCACATCCCCGAATGCGGGATTCTCTACTCACTGAGTCTGATTCCTGGGAGTGGGCAGACCGACGGTGAGGGGATCGAGCGCCCATGGGCAAACATCGGAGGGATTGCCAGCAGTACCCGGATCATGGGGCCAGGAGCGCGCCATGACACCATCGACGACCACTGGGGTCATTGGAATTGGCAGAAGTTGGTATCACTAGGTATGCGAGTTAATGTCGGTGTGTTTGTTATCCGCTGACGTTTTTGACAGGTGACACTCTTCGTCGTAGGCTGGACAATGCGCGCGAGCAAGAAATCGTTCACACCGAGGCCCTCGATTCCTTCTCGCAGCAGCAACAAGAGCGCGTTGAATCATGGAAGAAGATGGTACATGACTACGAGGACGACCGATCGAAAAAGAACCCATATGAAGTCGTCTTCGTAGGTACGTGATTTGAAGAGGCTGAGACGGGGTTGTTATTGAGCAATTGGCAGGTTTGACAGAGGCCCAAGTCCGGCTCCAGTTTCAGAAGGATGAGGAGGAGGCGGCGAAAAGGGGGATCCCAGCCAAGCACAAAGTCAGCTTGAGCGAGTTCATCACGGAGTGCTTGAACGTGGAGGAGGAGCAGTGCGTTTCTTGTATTACCTTGATTGATTCTTTCTAATGGGGACTAGGCGCGAGGTTCGGGTGCAGGCCGAACTGAAGAAGGCGCAAACGACGAATCAGCAAATCGACCTTGGCACGCTACGCACAAAGCTCATTCGGCGTCTGGACCGCCTTCGGAAGCTGCAGGGAACGTACTGCCCTGCCGCGATCGTCGCGCTGGACACCCGCGAGACCCCCGAGAACGAGCAGCCCGAGAGCGAGCCGCTCTTTCTGCCTTCGGCGCTGTCAGAGGCAGAGAGGGACAACGGGGGGTGTACCAAGGGCCTGCTCGAGATGGAGCTGCTCTTGCGCGACGCTCAATGCCGCGCCGCACTCGTGAAGCTCCGAAACCAGCTGGTCGTCAAGGGGCGCTTTCTGAATTACAAGGCGCTGCATGCGCGGCATCAAGGCGCGACCACCCGAGCACGCGGAATAGTCAATCGGAACGAGATGAAGATCCGCCTACACTCAGAAAAGTACCAATGCGCATGGAATGTGCTGTTCGCGCACGCGGGTCAGGACGAGGGGCGGGTGGGATGGCAGAAGCTGCGGAAGGAGGATGTTCGTTGCATGGAAGATGCGAACGACTTGGCGGTGAAGGAGGCGAAGCGGAAGAAGGCGAGGGAGAGACGGAAGAGGAAGCTGGATGAGCTGGTGGCTCACGCGGTGGATGCGCCAGCCTGGCTCGAGAATGCCGAGGACGAGGATTTGGATGGGGACGAGGAAGGGCGAGCAGGGGAGAGTCGAAGACAGGTCTCGTGGATTTGGACGGGGGCGGGGATGACGGGAACGGACGCGGAGCTGGAGGACGGTAAGTGGTGTCTTCAAGTGGGAGATTTAGCTGACCAAGGCCGGCAGCTTTGCGGATTGAGTGGGCCAAGGCTTATGCACGGGCTCGTAGATGGAACGAGGAGGTCCGGCTGTTGACCGAGGAGTTTCGGCGAGTACCGATCTCATTGGAATACGAGGGGGATCGGTGGCTTGAGCGCGCGCGGGTGGTTCCGGTGGGGACAGACGCCCTGCATGAGGCGTACGCGCAGGGGATGATCGCGTACGCAATCAAGCAGGAGTCGTTGTTCCGAGGTCTTGCTGCCCGGGTGAAGGACGCGGAGAAAGCGCCGAAGATCGCCAGGGGTAAGAAGCGCCCGAGACCGGCAAATATCGATCCTCTGGTGGAGGCGATGGAGACGCATACAACAGGCGGCGTGGACGATGGCGGCGAGGACGAAGAGGACGATGGGATGGTCAGGGAGGAGGATAATGGTGATGCGGACGAGGGTAGAATTGTGGAGAGTGATGAGGAGCTTGTAATGGGTGGGGAAGTAGACGACATTTAGGTGGGAGGGGTTTTTTTTCCGAATTTTTATGGATTTGCTGTAGGCGCTGGCTGGGCGCTAATTTATGGCACGTGCCTGCCACCGTTTGTGATTTTAACGGAGCCAATTGTGGAAATATGAAGTATTTAATAAGGTATTTATGTATGCGCAACATTGGCAGGGGGCTTAGCAGGACCGTGGGAACCAGCGGGGGCATCGGCGGAAGGCGCATAGAGATGCCGAGAGGTGCCGGGATGATTGTGGCCGGCAAAGGGAAGGCACAAGGGATACCCGGTATTGCCCGACATTGCCCGGGCTCCCCTATTTATGCCTCCAGAGATAACGCATTGAGCCCTTGGGGAGACTCCATGCGTTAACGGGTTATCCTGAGCCTATGAGGTGGGTACCCTGCCACCATGACAGATCCCGGCACTTGCGCCGCTTTCCGTTGTCTCAAGAGCTACCGGATGTACAACGTCATCGGCAATCTCAACGTCCGGGACTTCATCACTGCCCTTGAGCGCGTGACGGACACCACTGCGTCAAGCGGAATGACGTGGCTGCCGGTGAGTGATGTTGCATCAGAGTACGAGGCAAAGGCTAATTAATATGAATAATTTGTAGGATCGATACCGGCAATTCCAGAGAATGGCCCGCCAATGGGCGCTCCTAAAGAGACTCAGGTGATCGGGAAGGGGCCACGATCCAACGGGCCTCGCCAAGACTAAACTGGGGGAATGTGCGGTCAACTGTTGGGCATGTCCCTATGACGGACAGAATCTCCTGGCTGATTGGCGTGAGGTGGATGCGAAATACCAGTGAGTCCGATGATCAGTAGAAATTTTGGGAACTAACACGGTGTTCATAGATTCTTATACATGCTAATTGTGGCTGTCAACACCAATTTCCGGTTGAAAAATTGTATGAGAGCAAACGAGATCGATGACCCCTCTCTGGGTCCCGGCTGGGGATACTTGGTGGAGCCTCGAAGGTACCACCGACATCTCAAAAAGTATGTCGGGGAGAAAGATGTATGTATTCCTGTTTGTTTGCGCATTTCGCGGGCCTGATCGCTCAATATCTCTGACTCAGGCGTCGACATGTATCGCATTTGCTGCACTTCTTCAGAAGGACACGCGGTTAACGACAGGTCTACGAGTCTCGGGGGTGGGTGGGGTCGTTTGCGCTCGCCATGAGTGCATGCGACCTAACGGGCTGGGAGATCTACAGAAAGGAGAGCGGTAAGTGACGCCGACCATACTCACATCATTGCTAACGGGTTTAGGTACGCCAATATGGACTGGATTTTAATGGCCGCTCTGTCCGGCTTCTCCTTGCTACTTCTCACCATATCCTATGACATCGCATGTCAGTGGAAGTGCCGCTTCAAGGAGCGTATTGACAAATTACCCGCGGACATGTGTCTAGCCGAGGACGTAAAGGTCCAGTGCGCACTCCCCGTCTGGCATGCGGGCTCCCACAATGAGGCATGCCAGAACGAGAACAGCCTGTCGTTCAGGGTCGGGGTCGGTAAGAGCGACGGGGAGGGCGTGGAGCGCTTGTGGGGGAGGATGAACCCGGCAGCGTACTCTACCAAAGACGCGGGGACTGGACAGCGAGCGGATACCCTTGAGGGAAAGATCGACGACCACAACTACTTGAAGAATGTCGGTCAAGGTGTGTGTTTTCATTGAGTCTTGTGTGGCATACTAAGGTCATATCAAGGTGACATGTTACAGCGCAAGCTCGTCGTAGCTATCGCAGAGCGCGATAAACAGGTCAACGCCTTCAAGCAGGTCAACAAGACCATCAGCAAGGAGGTCCGGGACAAGTGGAGGGGTATGGTTGACGGCTGGCTTGCTGACCCCTCTAAGACTAACCCGTATACACTGAAACTGAAAGGTGCGCGCTCATGATCAAATCGCCATGGAAACACCCGACTTGACCATGAATCTCAGACTGCCCAACGGAGGCCGAGGTGCGATTGGAGGTGCGAAGGGATGAGGAGAAGCTTAACGCGGGTGGTACAGCCCTGCTGGCTGGGCGCAGCGCGACCGCCTTCCTCACGGCTGGCATTCAGCTCGAGGACACTCAGTGAGTACGCTTGACCTTTCACAACGTATCTCCATTTGACAATTTACGAAGGCGGTGTATACTCGTGGAACTCGCTGGCACAGTCCTCATTGCCGCCGACCGCGAAAACAAGATCGAAGAATGGCGGCATGCTCTTCTAGCCAAGATCAGCAAATTCTGTACGCTTCAGAAGATCTACATGCCGGGAGCTGCGGCGGCGATGGAGATCGCTGAAGCGGACCGTGACCCCGACGCACTAGCACCCCCGTCCCGAGAGAATCAAGCTTTGGATGCCCAGCGAGATGCCCACCGCAGGCGAGGACGACGTCTTGCGCGGGTGTGTTCCTGGACTGGTCGACATGGAGGTGAAGCTCCGTGTCGCCCAATGTAACAACTCGCTCGCCTCGCTGCGCTCCCGGCTGCACGCCAAACGGTGGCTCATCGGATTCCGGAACGAGAACGTCACGGGTCAGGTTCATGCCACCAAGGCGCGGACGTTGATCGGGCAGGTGGGCGAGCGTGTCGAATCGTACGCGCAGAGATACAGGCGGGGGCCATGCGGCGGTGGTGCAACTGAAGGGAGAAGGCGCGTTCCCTTACTTACGGGAGCTCAAACCTGAGCATGTCGTCCTGGATGGAGACTACGGCGAGAGCGATGCAGCGGCTCGCAAGAAGCTCGCAATGATCGGGGGTGGGCGGGGAGCGCGCGCACCGCGGAATGCGCCCGGGACTTCAAAGCAAGTGATATCATGGATATGGACATCCCCGGGTGCGCTGGAGAAAGAGGAGGAGCGCCTACATGATTGTAAGTGTTCTGTGCCACGTAGACGACAGCCGATGACAATGCCTTGCAGCAATCAGGGTCGAGTGGGCTCGAGCACACGCACGCAAGACGCGATGGTTGGAGGAGGTTATGCTACTACGGGAGGAGATGTGGAGAGTTCTACGATATCTGGATTGGCAGGCAGCATGGTGGAGGGAGCGGGCCGAGTTGAGAATGGACTGGACACGGGCAGTGGCAGCAGGCGCGTGTGCTTACGCGTTGAAACAGGCGGACTGGCATCATCGCCTTGCGGGCTATTTCCGGCTGAAGTGGGATACGCCGGCCTTGACGACAGCGCAAGAGATGGTGGCTGTGGATGGCTTTGCCGATTTATTTGAGTGATTGTCTTGTAGTCTATTAAGTCGCTTATAAGATTTTGTTGGTCCGCAATTGCATGGCGTGATGGTCCGCATTTGCACGGTGTGATGGTCCGCATTTGGTGTGAATGGTGCAAGAAAGAAAATACGCCAGTGATGGGTGAAATAATATTAATCTACCATGCATGTATACTATTTTCTGTACGGAAAGATGCGGGACCCCTTGCACATAACCCAAGATGGCCAAGCAGGCTGAATAAACATAGGTTGTCTCCCTTGGCCCTAGCCAAGTACCGTAGGGTAAATGTGTTGACGCTAGCCAACGGTTGGCTAGAGTCGTGGATTTAGTTAAAGGTTCCTATGGCTGGCACCATGTCAGCAGTCTAAATACTAGCGCTATGGGTGAAAATAAAACAGGTAATGGGATGCACATACAGAAGTCTCGGGCAAAGAGTGGGAAAAATGGAAGACCACAAACACATACAATATGATTCGAGGCATCTGCTTAATACACGAGGTATGGAAGATGATGGAGTGTCTGGAGTGGCTCGAGCCAACTCGAGCCGACTTCACTTTGAGACGTGGGTGACTCAAGTTTTGCTGAGCATGCGACAGCCTGAAGTACTTCGGGACGGGCACGGCGGTGCTAGTCGTGGCGATCGAGCGGATTGGGGACATGGATGCGAGGGCGGAGGCGGAGGCAGATGTTGCAATCGAGTGGATTGGGATGCGTGCGGGCGAGATGGAGGCTAATGAGAATAGTGAGGTCAGCGCTGTGGATGGTAGGCCCTTACCTGTGCGGGATATCTCGATGAAGGTGGGCAGGGGCCTGGAGCCTGTGGGGCAGGCGCTGTGGGATAAACTGCTAAACTGCTTGCACTGAAGAAGGGAAGCGAAGATTTTCAATCGGGATCGCCACGACGTGCATTTCCATGTGCTTCAGTGAACGCGCAGCCCGGATTTAGGTACTACCCGAGGTAAAGTGATTCTGCCCTTTCGAAGACATCGGAGCCTGTTTAACAGACTGAATGCATGGATTGGGGCTGCTGACATCGGAAGAATTGCATACCTGATACATTTGGTAGTCCGACGGCATTGTGAGTCGTATGTTGTTGAAGACCTCCAAAAAAGCTGTCTGATAGCACCTCAAGCACTCATTCAGGTACCACCCCAGGTAAAGCGATTCTACCCTTTCGAGGACATCGGAGCCTGTTCAACGGACTGAATGCATGGATTGTGGCTGCTGACCTCGGAAGAATTGCATATCTGACGCACTTGTCACAAACAGAGTCTGACGGCGTCGTGAGTCATACATTGTTGTAGACCCCCAAAGAAAAATATCTGGAAGGTAGAGACCTGGGTGGGTGGTGCTGCCGGGTTGCGGTCAAGTCTGGCTTTTGCCAAAGAATTGCGAACCCCGAATTCGATGCTCCTCGGGTCCAGTTCGGGGGATCTGTTGGACCCCGGCTCCGGTTCGTTGGGTTCAGAACCAGTGCCCCCCCTCAGAACTTCTCGCACCCTGGACTTGTATTTCTGGGTACTCCACTGGTGAGAAGCTACCAGGGGTGCATTTTCTATTATATGAAGGGTCGATTTAAATTCAGAGCTGAACAGAGACCTCTTGATGGACCCAATAGTGGGATTATCCAACTCCTGTCAATTCTTGATGGCTAGAAATGAATTATTCGGTAGAAGCACTCTGTCGTGGTTCAATAGCATTGGTCAATATCTCCGTCATGAGATCATTTGACTGAACTCCTATGGGCTAACTGAGATATCTGTGTACCTGGATAGGATAGATACCCTATTCACACTCACAATCTCTACCATATATCGCTGAGTGCCTCGGGCAGTACCTAACCAACAATGTGAACTCACGGTCGCTTCCATATATGCCGCCAAGTAGTACTTAGAAAGCACTGTGAACTCACGGTCTCTTGCATATATGCCGCTGAGTAGAACCTAAGCACTGTGAACTCGCGGTCTCTTCCATATATGCCGCCGAGCAGTACCAGTGTGAACTCACGGTGTCTTCCGTATATGCTATCTAAAAAGCAGTGTGAACTTACGGCGTCTTCCATATATGCCGCCGAATACTGGTAACTCATGGTCTCTTCCATACTGTACTATTAAATTAATGGGTGTGAAGCGTGACCCGAAATACCGTTTCGTCAAGGGGTTTCTAGCTGCGTGACAACCCCAAAATTCCGTCAATAGCACTTGGAAATATTCCTGGGTTGCAAGATATGTCGTGTACACTATTGAAATGATTCACGGAATTGATTTCCCTAAATCGTTTGGTGATGTTTCACTGTTGAACTTCGGTTGAATTTGGTTTAAATCGCGATGTCTTTGTGAGATTTGAAGCCGGAAATCCCGAGAATGTGCAGAAATTTGAGTAGAAAGTGGTTCCGATCGAGAAGACATGCACCTAGAGCTAAATTTCTTTAACCGAACGTGACAGAAAATATATTCGTCAAGTGTCCGTGTGCTATGCCGTCAAGTAGTATCTAAAAAGCAGTGTGAACTCACGGTCTCTTCCGTATATCCCGTTGAGTACATGGGGCAGGTATTCCAAGGCTTTTTTGGAGGCGTACGACTCCTGATGCCGTCGGACTCTATTTGTACCAAGTATGTCAGGATCTTCCGAGGTCAGCAGCCCCGATCCATACGCTCGGTTAATTGAACAGGCTTCTATGTCCTCTCAAGGGCAGAATCGCCTGGCCAGACCCCAGCTCAAGTCAGGCTATGAGTTCCCATATGCCAATCTCTGAGATATAAATCCGACCACCATCGAAAGGTAGACCCAGGACCTCCCAAGTCTTCTTACTTCCTAAACAATGCGTTTCACTATGTCTCTCGTCGCCGCTGTCTTCTTTGCACTCAAGGTCACTGCAGACATTATCGCCTTCAATGACAATGCTTGCGAAGGAACCGCAGGCGGCAACGCCCCCTGCGACGGCAGTTGTGTCCCTTTCCCTGGAAGGCACTCGTTCGAGGTTCGTACCGACGACCCGGATTTTCTGAAACCATGCTGAACTGTACCTTATAGATTGTATCTTCCTCCGGCCACACCGTAATCTTGTTCCAAAACCCTGGTTGCACTGGAGAGAACTTTAACTTTGGCTTCGAAACTCCTGGCCACTGCATCGCTGTCGACACAGGCACAGATATTGAGTCATTCAGGTGTTTCTAAGCGCCACAAGTGAGATGAATACGCCCACATTCAAATCGAAGCTGACTGAGATTCCCAGTGAAGCAATTCGCTGCAAATGCGGTGGTGTAAAATACTACTTCGAATTTCACACATACATTTTAGTGTTGTGTACAAATATACTTGAGTTGGTTTTTCCTCGACAGAACCCTTTTCACGTTCCAGACGTAACAAAAAATCAAATCGCTGCGCGCGGAGCACCACCGTAAGAAGGCGACAAGCAATATGCGAGTAGGAGCAAATGGCAGCCAATGGCCCGAGAGAGACGAAATGAGACCGGAGATAAGTTGCATGGAACATGGTCGCACCTGGCGCACCAAATCTGATGGGAATAATCTGAACCTTTCAGCTTTAAGACTGGTGTTGACACTGTTGAAATCTTGAAGCAGTGAGAAATGGAGAAAGGTAGCAAGCAAAGTGGTAAACTATCCATGGGTAAGGGGAACGGGAAAGACCTAAAGCACAGATGTGCGTTGCGGGAGGGAGAACCGAGGTAGGAAGCCGGGAGCACGCCAGTGAGCATGAGAGTATAGGCCACCTGGGGCTTCGGGCAAGCGGCACTGATAAATCTGGATGTGCGCGGCACAGATCGAGATGGATCCACAATCCATTAATGAGCTCATATGCTAGAAAACAAAGCTGTGAATAGAGTCATTCGACTAGAGGGAATGGACAGAAGGCCTCCGCCGGCTAAGTTCTCTCCGAGTGGAGACGTTGCAGATGGACTCAGAAAAGTGTAGCCCAATGGAGCCCGTCAGTTTTAATCGGCTCGTCGCCGTCGGAAAGTCGAGCGAAGTGCTTGCGTGCGCGAGTCCGAGTCGGCGAGCCTCGAGATCATGATTGTGGTTGCCGACCTTGTTGCCGACATCCAGATCATGACCGAAGTGCCAGATCAGATTGTTCTTTTGCTTCGCGCCCAATTCCCGCCACAACCTTCGCAGCGTTGATCCCTCGTAATTTGGACCCGGTGTATTTGTCGCTGAACCACCCAGCACCTACCGGTTGCCTGGCAGCGCGATGTTGGATTCCCCGCGCCGCTCTGAATCGCACGAACTGCATCTCTTTTCGTTTCGTATCCGGAAGTAGCGCTCTCACCGCTCTTTCTGGCTTCAGGCTCCCCAATGAAGTCCCCGGAATATTGCCAATTTAACAGCGAGTGCGTGGCGTTGAAGAGTGGCATATATATACCGGACAATCCATACTTCGAGTTACCCAACTCGGGGATAGCTGCGAGATCTGGTCGGTGGCGACCTCGTACCTGAAGGAAATCCCTATAAGCAAATGAAACCACAATAAAGACCTTATTCGGTCTGGGAGAGTGGAATTTGTACTGCGAACGTGGCAACGCTGAGTTTTGGCAAGCGGCGCCGATGTATTTCGTTGATCTTGGGTGCTGCGTATGGACGTCCTCATTGGTGAGCTTGCGTTTGCTGCTCAAATTCTGGCAGAAAAAGAAAAGAAAGGCAAGACTCTTGGGAAACACATCATTCGGGCTGGGGGAGCCGAACCCGATGTACTGCGAGTGTTCGTGTGTGAACCTGATCAGTGTATGGTGAAGGGCGTCGGGATAGTTGGGGAGGCGTGTTGCCAACTATTTCGATGCGTAACCCGAGCACTCCCACTACTGCAACATGACACCAGTCCTCGCCTGTAAGCTGAGCGATAACAGCACGTACTTCGTAAGATCTGTCTAAAATTATAAAGGAATTGGAGGAGATAATAGTTTGACACGCACCACCAAACGCGTGTTTATTACCGGTGTATCCAACCAATCCATGGTTCCTTTGAGGCAAGTGATATGATTGTAAGCCGCGAGTCGTATGGCGCTCCCGGTGTGTCCTACCTTTTCGTAACCCATTACGAATTTATTGATCGTGATTCGCCTCCAGTTATTCGACCCAACGCACTCTTGACCTGTACCTGTAAACTTATCGCAATTGAGTCATGGTGGATCCCTACGCTGCCTGGACACAGTTTGTCCATCCGTCTCATGATGATCGGAACGAAACCATGTACGTTTTCCGCACCGTAAATCTCACAAAAACTAACTGAAATGAAGGTTCATGACCCCCATCTCTTTGGATGATCATCCGCCGATCTTGTCCCCTTGATTCCATTACTGTTCTCCTGGCTTGTCTACCCTTCCACTTCGGCCGAGCACGACACTTTGAAGCACCTTTCAAGAGAGACCCGGGGTAAAATATCCGATGTTCTGATCTCTCGCCTCGCAGTATAGCTATCCTACAGAGTAGTAACACCCTCCTGGCCATCTAGTACACCTCTGGTGTGCTTTTCCTCACACTCCTGTGCTGCTATCTGGTCTATCACCCCCACTTCGGCACTAGGCACCAAATCATCACAACTTAGGTGTATATTGGCAGGGGAAAATAATGATACTGTATATCCATGATAGTGAGTCTCATATTCTGTTTTCCTGAACATCTGGGAAAGTGGTTGAGCCAACGGAAGGCAAAATCTACAGCGCCGTGCGTGATCCGGCATTCCATATTAGGAAACTGACCTTCAAGATGGTTTGGGCATTGTACAAACCCTTCCTGAAACCTCTGGCATGGTTCAAATGGTGTTTTGAGGGTTTCCAACATCTTCTAACAAAAGTCTCACAAAGTTTTTTTCAGCCTCCCTGGGACCCCCCCCCCTCCCCCTCCCCACGTACGAAATTTTAATCCCGAGTTCCCCTTGTGTGTAATGCTTGCATGTTTCATTTTCCATGGCATTGTTAATGGGTGGACAATATTTGTGTGGAGGGATCGCCCGAGGTTAACAAGCGAGCACATTCCATCACGGCGTCCGTCCCGTACTCCGATCTCTTTCTCTTCCTCTGTCTTCGCGTTTTGACACGTCTCTTTGTCTGACAGTGACTATGTATAGAACCACCTGCGAGCATTGTGGGACGCTGGCGTCTCACACTGCGCTCGTAGGTGCGCATCTCCTTTCTCTTTCCCGGACGTGTCCCACACTGCGCTCGCAGTTTTGTACTCCTTTAGATATTTGTTGCACATAATTTAATCCATCGCGTCCCGCTCCTCCCGAGTCACGGACTCCTGGGGGCAGTTGCGCTCTTTTTTTTCCTCACAACGTTTTGGGTTTGCCGCGCTAATCTGGGCATTACTGAATGCAGAGATTGACTTTGAGAAAGAAAGCAGTAGTGGCATCAACGAGGTAGGTCGGGTTCGTCAGATTTTGAGCCCGAGGCAATGCATGGAGAGAGGAGATTCTGAGGGCAGAGTGTCGCAGAGGATGCAAATTTGAATGAAGGATCTGGCATCCCGGTCATTGAGGTTCAGTCGTTCGGATGTATGTATCAGGCTAGCCGAAGTCTAGGACCTCTTGAAAGAAATGATCATAAGTAGGGATCGATAGCCAAATCAGGAAAGAGAATTGCCAATTAGGATTCAAAACCTCGCGGCGAAGTAAGGGAAAGCCGACGGAGCGTATCGAAGAAAATTGGATACGTGCGGGATACTACTAGCATAACGAGTCGGAGGAGACGTAAATGAGTGGGCAGATAAGGAAAAGTTCAGGGGCCGCTCGCGTGTACTGGAACGTATCTGGCCAATATATACGAGTGACTTAGTGAGTGGGGATCCTCGAAGGGCAGACAAGCGACGTCCGCAGTGCAAAACACACCCGCACCGCACCCGCACCCGCACCCACATCCATTCCGTCCCCATCGTCGTATCCCCGTTCTCTGCACGACCGGGGAACGGCTAGACCCTCGCGGATGCAGGTAGGCGCGGATCGTAGCGAGTCGCAAAAAGCAAGGGCACGATGTGGGCGCCGTCGCATCGTCCATCTGCTCCCTGCTGTTCCTCCTCGGCCGCCTCTGCTGAAAGCACCTCACTTCCAAGACTCGCCGAAAGGACAGGCGGTGGATCGCAGTCGCTGTGGAGAGACCACCGCGACCTGCCCCTGACCCTGCGCGATGGGCGAACGCAGCAGAGGAGGGCACCCTCGCCTCTGCGTCGCTGCCCGCCTAACCCCTCCCTCCAGATTCACAGACAATCTGATCGTGCATGGGGCAAAGCGTGCGGCGCTCCGGGTGCATGTAGCCAGAAATCGCGGCGCCGCTGGACGGCGCAGGAGCGGAGGCGGGCGAGCAATCGCCAGCAGCGCGCGCCCGTGCGAGATGACGCCAAAGCGCTGGCAGCAGGCACGGGCGTCGATCATTCTGTTTGAGGGCCGCGGTGAAGGAATGCGCGAAGGCGCCGTCCCCGGCCGCGGCTTCCTTCGTCGCCGCGGATTCTTCTTCCCTTCCCGCCCCTCCTCCCTGATCTCCTGTAGGCCTGCTGCAGATCGGCAACATGGCGCGTATCCCTTTCGGCACAAACGCAGGCGCTCACAACGGGAGGGCGTGGAGCACCGCAGGCACGACGTGCTCCGGGACCATGTCGCGGTGCGAAGCTCACCGCGGGCTGAAGCTGCGCATAAGCGGAGCGGGCTCGAGCTCGTCAGCGCCGAGGTACGAACGCGGGGAGGGCATGTGCAGCAACCGTACGTCTCGGTGCTTGACGTCCGTTGACGAGCCGCGAAGAGAGGGGTACAGGAGCGCTCTCCCAACACACGAGTTTGTGGAATTCGCCGCATCCAACAAAAGGTCGAGATCACCGACGAATGCGAGGCAGGGGAGGTAGGGCTGAGTGCGGGTGTATTGACGGTCTACCATGCACGGCCGAACGACAGGGCCGGCGTTCCGGGGGAGGTGTAGGAGACCACTGAAATTTGAAAAGAGGGGCGGTGAGCACAGCGCGGGTGGGACGAGACGAGATGGGATGCGTACCGGAGCCCTCGGACGACAAACTCCGCAGACGATAGGGTGGATATTTGACCGCTCCGTCTCGTCTGGATTCGGGTACATATCGTCCGCTAAACGCCTTTGAATCCTAGTCTTGTGTTTACCGCGGGGGTCTGATTGGAGTGCGCCCTTATTATGTAATCTTAGGTCAGCTTTCTCCGATTCTTTTCTCTCAGCACAGAGGCTTCCAAATTCTATGAAATTTTTCAGCGAATGAAATTTAACACCACCCCTATAGCGATTTGTCTCCTCAGAAATTTTAAAAACGGCGTAGAACCTGTTCGGTTGAACATCGGCCATTCCCTGCGTCGATCATGTGAGTGCCGAAGCAAAATTCAAACCGAAGCTCAAACCCATGGAAACTGGAAGGATTATTTTGAGAAAATTGAAGGTAGGTAGAATTTATATTGGAAAGAGATTTTCAGTGGTTCCTGCTTCAAAACTGCATTATTTACTGAAAGAAAACAGGTTGTAGGGGCCAGGAATCGAACCCGCGCCACGCATCTTCCTCTTTATAAAATTAAGCCTGTCTGTCTGTCTGAAGCTTTTTAAGCTCCGCTACTCATCTGACCTCTATTTTGATCCGAAATTATCCCTTTTATTCATGTTGTTCTCATGACGTATGTCTCGGGATCTCAACCGAAGTGCTGGGGCGCGGAGCGCCCCAGCGCGCTCTTGTCGATTATATAATAAGGCAGCACTACGATCCGGACCCCGCGGTAAGCAACAGACTCTATACAGCGAGGTACGAGCTGGTTCGTATAGAGCGTCTGTCTACGAGAGACTATTTGAATCCACACCCGCACAAATCGAGGGCCGAATGCGCGCTGGGAGAGAAGCGCGCGGGGGGTGCCATGTATCTGAAAGGAACGAGGGCGCTGAGTACCTGTGCGACGGAACAGCGGTAGGTGGACGTACCAGAAGAGCACTCCGCTACACGCGTGTATGCCCGCGAGACATCCATCCCGGAATAAGACCTCGACGGTGGCAGCGGCGGCAGCGCAAGCTATGCGGGATGCGGAGTACGAGCTTCGAGGACCGAGCGTGATCTGTAGAGGCGCGGTGCAAGTATCGAGGTACGAGATCAGGTAATATTGAAGTGTCTGTCTGCGAGAGACTATGGTGCAAGTGTGCCGCGAACGAGATGCGTGCGGGATCGGCGCTGCCACGTCATTCGCAGATGGTTGCACAAGTAACTTATGTAAACTAACTTGCCCTGCCACAAGTAACTTGTAGCTAACTTGTGGCAGGGCAAGTTAAATTTACCCGCACCATTCCGCATAAGTACAAGTTCCGCACAAATAAGTTAACATAAGTTCAGCACAGGTAAAATAAGTTAATTGCATGTTAATGTTCACAGGCTCTGTTGCACTGTTTCGTCCCACTCAGGTGCTTGATTTCACCGTAAATATGAGTTTAAACATGTTCATTGTGCCTGGTCTGGATCTGAATCATTGTTTTAACAACAAGTGCAGTGGAGGTGAGTTGAAATACTGTGGTCTGTTGACCCTCGCACTGAACCATTGTGTGGCTAGCAGTCAACTGGCTGGGCTCTATGACGTCAAACAGCTTGGGTAAACCACAAGAGAAGCTTCACAAGTCACTGGGAGACAAAGGTTTGGGAAGGGAAATAGAACTTGATGTTCAACAGTTCGGTGCCATGGAAGGCCTTGATGAACATTGTCCCTCAATCATGGTTGATGCCAGGGTTTTGTGGCGAAGCACTCGTTCACATACACAAGACCAGGGGACCTAGGGGCATTATTTGATTGCTAGCCTGGCTTCTCACTACCTTTAAACTGTTTGGTAAAGTAGATTCTAAGTACTTCCTTAGACTTGACTTGGTTTAACTTGGAGAGACCGGTGAAACTTGGGGGTAACTGATGCCATCTGATGGCATAAGTTAGTTTGCTCGTGTTAACTTTGTCTAACTTGGACCGCAAGTTAGCTTAAGTTAGCTCAAGTTAACTTAATTAAGCTCGGACTACTTCAGTAAGCTTGTTACTTTGGAGTCTATCAAGAGGACGGGGTGTTAAACTTGGAGAAACCGGTGAACGTGGGGGTAACTGATGCCATCTGATGGCATAAGTTAGTTTACACATGTTAACTTGGTCTAATTTGGCCCGCAAGTTAGCTTAAGTTAGCTCAAGTTAACTTGGGTCAGCTTGGGCTACCTTCAATTAACTTGTTACCTTGGAGTTAATGAAGAGAACTGTGTTGTTTAACTTGGAGAAACAAGTGAACAAGTAGTAGCCGATCATCTGATGGCATAAGTTAATTTGTCCGTGTTACTTTGATCTAATTTGGCGGGCAAGTTAGTGTGTTGTATAAGACATTGATTGTTTATTCAGTGTTCAAGAGGGTTAGCTCAGTACTTGAAGTGAATCTGCGGTGCTTTGAGACATTTTTGAGTCACTGTCATGCTGTTGTTGTGGTAGAGAAGAAAGACACGCGCTGGTGTCACATCACGCTTACCCTGGGGTAAGTCTGATGTGACAAGCCTTACATGACACAACACAACCCGATTACTGTATAACACACATTTTTTGGAACTGGATGAGGGCTAAGTGTTTGAAAGGTGCTTGAAGGTGCCTTGGACTCACTGTCTCCGCAAAAATCAGGTGATTAATAGCAAATTCTGTCTTGGTAATACAGATTACTGTCAAACGGGGTGGGGGGACAAGGCAGGTAGGAAATGTCAGTACTTCTGGCTCTATCACATTGCTTCTTACATGTCGAAGTACCTCGTATCAAGAAATAAGCTTGTTCCAACAAGAACTGAATCAACTGGTGCCAATTTATGCCGACACAAACCATTCTTTCCTTATATGGAAGATAGAATGGGTTTGAAATGGTTTTCTGGAAGATTTAGAGATAAGACAGGTAGGTGACCCGCCAAGTTAGTACAAGTTGATTTTGCAGCCCATGGGAAACTTAAGTTAACTTGCGGCACGCCTGCCGAAAGGGGCAAGTTCCGCACAAGTTACTTTTCATAAGTTACTTTTTACGGACTCTCATTCGCGGGGTTATCGTAAGTATCGCGAGCCGGAATCCCCCTGAAATGCAGTGGGCAAGCGCAGAAGGCAGAGCACATAGATCGAGAGGATCGACCGCAGCGACTGGCGCAGAACCAGATTGAGTGTGGCGTATGGTGGCTGGGGCCATCAGTGTTCCGGTGTGCGCATGTGGGTGACTCAGTGGAAAGATTGCACAGTGTAAGGGGATGTGTCACTGTCCCCTCAAATGAGCGGATACACTAAAATTTCTTGTCAGTCGAAATGCCTGAAAGCTCCTGCTCGTAAATACTCGCACAGTGAAAACAGGAGACCACGCAGAACAGTCCGTTCCGGGATAGATTTACAGAGGCAGCCTGAGGAAAACCTGCGCGATACCGTCACGATACGTTAGCATGAAACCTTCGGGC
Organism: Mycena olivaceomarginata; assembly: GCA_029378375.1. Classification (NCBI taxonomy): domain Eukaryota; kingdom Fungi; phylum Basidiomycota; class Agaricomycetes; order Agaricales; family Mycenaceae; genus Mycena; species Mycena olivaceomarginata. The sequence goes on along the minus strand of JARKIC010001780.1, from coordinate 69,460 downwards.
TGCAAAGGTACGCACTGCAAGGGCTCGGTTGGATGGCAAAAGCACGAGCTAGATTGAAGAAATGGATATTGAACATGAAGGCATCGGCACTAAAGAATGAAGGTGAAAGTCAGTAAGGATCTTGTCATCCTTGCAATTATATCGTCGGCTCCTATGTAGGCTTAGCGCCCAACCTGACAGTTTTTTGCATCATCATGTTTAAACACAGAAATAGCATGGAGTATTCCACTAGTCAAGTGGGAGAAGCTGTTGCCGGACAATACCATAAACATCACACCTACCCTTCTCTCACTCACGCATATGCAGCCCATCTCCCAGAAACTTCAGCGCGACAGTGGCTGGCAGCTTTTTCGCCGCCCAGATAATGAGCTGCACCTGGATCCATCAGATAGAAGCAGCCTATCTTGGTTGTACGGACGGAAGATGGGCTCCTGCGGCACCCGTGCCTCTGTTAGGTTCGAAATGTTGCCAATCAGGAAACCCGAATGGCCACTGTGCAGCGCTTGATAGTGCTTGACAGCACTTGACAGCACTGCATAGTGGTGAGTCACTGGGCGCTGTACATTTTCAGTAGTGGTATAACAACGTTGGATGAATCATAACCCGAGTCATTTTGCGTTGGACTGATATTTAAGTATCTGAGCTGTCCTTGTCTATCATTCCATGCCCACCTCATCGAATTCCGAGTTACTCAATGGTTTTGGCACCTCACGAGAGAAAGAAGTTACGGCCTCAGCTCCTCCCATCGCCATGATTCCACCCGATCTCCTCTGCAACATCTTCACTCTAGCCATGCCCCCGGTCAAAATTGGCGAAATGGCGGTTATCCCTGCCACCGAAGGATGCATCTTCCAAGACCCCTGGATCCTTGGCGGTCCCCGGGTCTTAGGCCAAGTTTGCTCACTCTGGTACGCGGTGGCGCTATCGCTGCCCACCATATGGACATCCATCACCGTCTTTAGTACAACAACACCGCACGAGTTCTTGCTTCTCACCACACAGCTGGTGCGGACCGCGCAGGAGCCTCTCGATGTGCACATCCAATTTACCAGCCGATTGAGGACCTGGGAACGCTATTCCGACGAATTCCATCTCTTCCTCGTCACACTCGTGTCGCACAGCAGGCGCTGGTGCACACTCCACCTCCAGTTTGACATTCATCATGTCCGTACGTTGCATTCAACACCCTGGGTCCGGGTACGCTGCCCATCTTGCAAGAGCTTGTGTTCAGTGGCCCAGGCTTAAACCACATCAATGAATATAACTTCTTCAAGGATGCACCGGTGCTACGTCGCGTCGTACTCGGAACCCGTGGCATGTCGCTGCTCGGGAATATTGCCCTGCCGTGGGCACAACTGACCACATACAAGGCAACATATCCCGACGCCGCGTCGCACTTCCGCTACCTCGCCGTTGCAGTAAATCTTGTCGACTGCGATCTCGACTGTGGCGGGAGTCCCCACGATGACACTCGCCTTCACAGCGCCGTCATCCTCCCGCACCTCTGCTGCCTTGCTGTCTCGCACCCCGTGTTCCTCGTCACCCTGTCCGCACCCGCACTACAGTCGCTCTACGTTGTCGGTCCGGTAGAGAACGTCGCCGACTTCTTGGGCCAGTCTGGATGCACGTTGGCGCTCACAGAACTGACGCTCATGGAATGCACGGCCCCCGTGTCGGAAATCATCGCCCTCTTGCAGGAGACGTGCGGGCTCACGACACTCGCACTCTATCCACGCAGTTTGCCTACCGAGCTTGTCGCCGCGTTTACAGCCCCAGAGTGCCTTTGCCCTAACTTGGGATCGTTCTCGTGGGCGGACTTTGACGACACCCTCGACTGCGGTGCGTTCACCAAGATGGTTTTATTGCGGTGTACGGAGTCCAGTAGCGTGCGCCCCTTACACTTCGTCGCTATCTATTCAGGCCAGAGGCTCAAGAAAAAAGCCGTGGGGTGCTTGCACGAGTTGCCGGGTCTCGAGGTTGTGACCATGAACATGAAGAAGGGGAGGTCTGCGTCTGCAGTGGCGCGCTAGAGGGGATATTGAAAGTGCAGGCATGCTGTGGTTCGCGGCTCTCTTCAAACTCAAAGTAAATTTCACAAGTATCTACAGTGTTCCCCCACTGTCGCGCACGCCTGCGCGCTGGACCCGTACACACTCATTCCGCGTCAAGGTTCCCACGGTTCAACACCGTGTTTCACTTGCTCTGCTGAAACGGCGTAACATAACTGCGCGGCATCTAGGGCTAATTTTGCGATTTCCTAAGACCAGTATTTATACAACGGGAAGCAACTAGCACTTCTGTTGTTACTAGCATATCAGCTAGTACGCAGACCACTTGTTAGGTGATATAAAGGAGAGTCAGAGCGAGCCCTACCTGCTGACTGTAGCACGAGGCTGCACTAGTGTGACGCACTAGCTGCTAGCTGAGTGTACAAACAACCAGGGATTAAACCACTGCCTATACATTCATGAGACACGACCTAGGAGACTCTAGTAGTCCAGAGATGGCTTGGGACGAAGCTAGCAAGGGTCTAGCAGACGGATATCTACGAGGGAAGTACAACTAGGGGACTACGCCTTGAGCTAGGAAGCTCGGCGCGGTAACCGGTGGTACTATCTAATCTCTAGATAAGCGACTAGACGGCGCTAGGCGGAATAACCCTACTAGCGACCGGCTAGGGCTTTGACAAAGACATACCACGACATACGAGATGAGGCAGCACGCGGCTAGTGCCCGATCTGGGCAGCTAGGGGGCGAAGGGGAATAGCCAGTCGGCTATTGGAACGGAGCTAGGGACGATCACACAGCCTGTACCGATGTTCGGAGGGTGGATCGACGTTCTGACCAACGAGCTATGACCATTTGATGTCGGTCACAACACTGCGTCGCCTAGATGTAATAGATCGACGCTCTGACGGCGTAGAGATGACCTAGATCACCGGCTACATCGCCGGTTGATCCAGAAGGAGTACTCGGCATAGACGGAGGGCTGAGGATCCTTTGATATACCCACGGTTGAACACTAGCCGGTCAGCGAGGCTGACCTGGCATATACCAAACCAGTCCCAAAACCAAACGGCAGTCGTCTCATTGGCTGACCGTATTTCTTATCATCTAATATTGCTTATTGTATTATTCAGCTCGCTTTCACATGTAACTCACACCTAGTAGTATAAAAGGGAGCGCAGGACAGACTAGGGTCTAAGAACATTACGCCCCAGACTTTGGACGAAGCTGGTGCTAGTGGACTCAGGCTGCTAGTGGAGGTTGATACCGAACTTCACTTGTAGTAGTCTTTATATTGGAATCAGTAAACTGTGGACTCTGGAAACATCGAGTGACTAAGTTGGGGATTTCGTGTTGTTGGTCCTAGACCTCCACATATAAAACAAGGGGGTTCTCTTCGAGACCCAGCTGCAGTTTGCGCTAGTGACTTTGCCTTCACCCCGACACGACGGAAGCTCTGTCGTAGTGTGTTGGATCACTTGCTAGGTGGATTGTGTGTTGACTTGAGCCCACTAAGAAGACGGACTAGGTGCCCCCACCTCTAGTTTGGCTATAACTTGTCAGTTACTTCGCCTTCACCCCGATATAGATGGAAGCTCTGTTGTAGTGTGTTGGGTCGCTAGCTGGACGCTTGTAGTGAGCTAGTGCCGATAAAAGCGGAAAGGTTCCTATTCTTGGTTAAGGAATAGGTCGGCGGTCGAGGAGAGTCTTACCGTTTGAGGATTGAAGTCCATTTGTTGTTAGCCTCAGTAGTCTTTGGGATTGCCCTTAGCGAGGATTTTCACAAACCTACATACTCTGCCCTGGTGTTCTCGACCTAGCGGTCCAGCCATCTTGTATCCACCCCATATAAACACACCCCCGGACCATCCCTAGGTTCCTAGCAGTGTTGTTGTTGGCGGTTGCATATTGCTAGTACATTGTAGAGTGTGTTGTTGGAAGCCTATAAATCAAACTTGTGTTTGTTCAAACCTGCTGGTCGCATACTACGGCCTGGACCCGAACTCACAAAGAGAAGCACTTAGATCTTTGGAGGTAGATTGGTTGTGGTTGGTTGTTTTGGGTGTTTGTTCGCAATACCTATCAATTAGCTATTCCTAGTCATATAAGAAGTGCACCGTTTCACCGCTTCCATTCTAGACGTCAACCGCCTTGTTAATATGCACTTTCCCCTTATTACTCATTCTACACGATTCATTCCCTTAGTACCTTAATTACTACCCCTACTGTACTTTTTCCTTCAAATCGGTAGTCACGCATCACGCACCCCTCTGTCGATCGCGAAATTCGGTCGAGGTCACGCGTCACTCGGGCCTCTGTCGAACCTCCAAGCGGTCACGCAGGTCCCCAAACTGCCCAAAAAGACGAAATTTTCAGTTCAAATGCCGAAATTTTCGAGGTGTCACGCAAAAATTCGGCCACTGCCGAAATGTCGAACAGGTAAAATAGGTCACGCATTACACCCCCTGTCGATTTGAACGAAAAAGTACAGTACCTTAATTATAGTCCCTGGTCTTGACCTATCTTGTACTTGCATGCACATTGTTCATGTACCTGATGTCCGCCACTGCCCTGGAATGGTACCTGGTACCGTTTACTTTCATTCTTACTCAATTAGTACTCTACTCACTGTATTTATACTCAAACTACTTACTTGGTGTGAGGCCGATGCTTCGCACGGCGGGACTCGTACTTTACTCTTTTATTTTATTTATTTATCTTTGCATATGTACTGATTAACTGCCCGAGGTCCATTTTTCCTTATGACCATCACCAGCCGCCAACCACCACGACATTCCGAGATCTACGGAGTTCTACAGACTCACTATGGATTTGTTGCACTTGAGGATTTAGTTTCGTTAATATGCACCCACATCAGAGATATTCGTCCATATATTATGGCACATCTACTGTGCAAAAATCATTAGACTGAAACATTGGCATGGTCACAGAGTTTTTGGTTGCATCTGCAACTTGATGCAACCGGTAGACATCTGGGAAGCATGATGGCAACTTGATTGTTCAAGAATCACAACTATCTACCTCCAGGCTCACATCTTTAAGAGCTTCTGGTGATCTTTGTCATGGTTGAATGTTCGAAATGTGATACCGCCCATTGATGGGGACGCGATCATATATGGAATTCAGAACAGTGGGCTGGGGGGGGATGTTGACACAGTGTATAGTTAGTGTGTACTGTTTCAAAGAACTATGATTACGAGTACTTTACGTAGTAAAGTGATCGTTCTTTTCATAATCGAGACCAGGTTTTTGAGTTCGCGAAACTTTATCAGTGCGTTTTGACGATGTAATGAAATAGTGGCGGTGTTCATTAGCTTTTGAAGTCTTTTTAAGACCTCGATCTAATGAATTTAGTGGTGACGTAATCAAGGCGGATGGGGCTGGTTCGATTCTGCCGGTTCGAACTGTTTGTTATTATTTTTAATTCTATTTTCTTTATTCATATTTCTTGCCAGGCAGTGGCTCGATAAACATGGATTTTCTTCTTAAGTTGTTCATCTCAATATTCTAGTGGCTTGTAAGTTGATTCAGTCTGCACCATTGCTAAATGTCAACAATCAATCGGCGATCACTGCCGGCGGATGTACCCGAAGTCTTGCGTGCGCAACACACGCACAGCCACCCGTCTATATTTTGCTCTCATGTTTGCTGGCCGGGTCTCATGACTCAAGACAACACCCCTGAAGGTGTTCGGTCTGCAGTGAGGCTGGGTGCAGCTATAGATTGCAGATGGTGGGTTTGTAATCAAGGTTGAACTTGCAGTCAAGGGTAAACTCGCCCTTCTTTAACCACTGCGTCCAGAAATTCGATTTTTTGTGCGGCTGGGCATTGTAAGAAAAGGTGAGGACTAAAAATAAGCACTAGGCTTACCATTAACCCCTAAAAGCCTCTGAAAGTTGGAAATGAGCAAGTGAAACTACCGTTTAATGGACTTTCCCCGCTTAATTTGTTGATGTTGTAGTTAGATCAAATGCAAGAATACATTCATTCTGCACGCGGCTGGGGATTGTAAGAAAAATTGAGGACGCAAAATGAACACTAGGTTTACTGTGAACCTCTGCAAGCCTCAGGAAGTTGAAAACGAGCAAGGGAAACTACCGTTTCATGGACTTTCCCAACTTAATTTGTTGATGTGGTGGTTAGATCAAATGCAATAATACATTCAGTCTGTGGGCGGCTGGGTCCGGGTTTGGGTTTGTGTGGGTTGGTTTGGGTCTGGGTATGCTGGGCTTCAGTTTGGGTTTGGTTGTGTGAATCGGCTAAACATGGTCACGGGGCGAATCCGTTGGATCTGTAATCCACATTGAACAATGCCGTGGTGTTCACTATGAAATCCAGGTCAGTGTATGAAGGTCTTAGTGCCACAACATTATCCGCTACCGTGTAAGGTATGTACCCCTCCATGCATTCACTTGTCCAAGTTGATTGTGCGATTTGATGTGTCTGTGCTGGAAATGGATGTGTGCAGTGATGAAGTACGCACATCAACTTTTCAACCCAAACAGGCACCAGAAAAAAAGGTTAAACCCGCTCTGAGGTGTTCAAGGGGACAGGATATTCCATAAAATCATTCATTGTGCACACAAGGAGGAATGTAAACCATACTATCAAATATTGGGCTTTCCTACGCCGGATGGTTCTTCTTCCACTCAGTGAGGAAACTCAGCCGGGCAATGGAGCCTTCAGGAGGATCCTCCTCGCGTTTCAGAGTCTCTGCCACCTCCCGAATCTTGCCATACGTTCCAATAATGTCGATAGCAGTTTGTGCATTAGTCAACCAGGTGGACTGAATTCCAAGCGCAGTTTGAATGTCCCGCAACACAATTTTCTAGACAGCGCAAGTTGGCTATATCTTTGTTGGTTGAAGAGAGAGCGTACCATTGGTATCTTGATCTTGTTATGATCTCGCTTGAAATCCACAGCAAACTGCCAGTCTTGAACGATGTCTGTGTTGGATACAGTGCGGCCACGATGGGCGGCAAATAACTTATAACCATCCCGTTCTGCAAGCTTGCCGCGAAGAAACTGTACCGCAGTGTTCTCCACTGCAGCAGTGCCTGAATCCGACATGACTTCGGTCGATGTGGAGGGTGTATGAGGCAGAATAACTGCTGCAGTGTCTTCTGCCTTGAGTGTAAAAGCTGGAACTGCAAGCTGGAACGGCATTGAGTACAGACACTGGCAAGCTGAGTGGGTTCCAACGTGCATTTTCCACGAACAGCTTGATGTGTAAAGCCTCTGGGATCTCTAAGACCGCAGGGTCAAACTTCATCTCGTCGATGAATTGGCCATGATACATGCGAACGAATGGTATCTTCCAGCCGTCCTCCTCAGAATCTGGAATAGAAAATTTGATATCACCAGAATCTAGAGCTGAATGCTTCACTAGGATGAACAAAATCCAAGGAAGAAATCTTACCAGGTGGGATCTCAAGGGCACTATTGCTTTCCTGCAGGGCAGACACCACGTCCTTGCTTAGAACGTGAAAACTTCCACGTGCGCAGTTGTTATCGAAGATTGGAAGGGAAAGTATTGCTACTGTCTTCTGTGGCGAACTGAAACATCCATCCTCAAGGTAGACTCGAACAATGCGGACCTGGCAGTGGTGAGAATAATAATTGTGGGGAAACAGATGAGCGCACTTCGGTCTCGGAGTCTTGGTCTTCTTGAGCTTTCCAATTTCTCGGCAAGAGCGGAACAAAAGCGGCAGATTGCGCACCTGAAATGACAGAAGCCGGGGGAGGCTGGCTCGGCGTCTCAACAGGTACAGACTTCTCGTGGGCGTGCTTGGGAGGATGGGGGGGAAGTGATCAAAGGCTTATTCGTTGTAAAGCCATTCTTGGGATCCAGCAAGACTGCAGTTATATCGGCAACAGTAGCCATGGATGGAATGAACTTCGAGGTGGGCCATTTAGCCTGCTGGCGCTCCACCATTTTTACGAGCTCGGGTTCTTCACATTACTGCATCAGGTCGTTGGTCCTTATGCTACCAAGACAGAGAAAAATAGGTGGACCCACCAATCAGCCTGGTTATACGGGTGCTCCCCGAGTGAAGACATGATGAGTGGAGAAAGAGAAAGGGTTGCCCTCCTGCTTCATCTGGTGGACTCACCCTCTGGTGGACTCACCCGTTCCGTCCCATCGGTGAATATGTAATGATGCCATTGGGATGGAAAGGTGAATTACCAATAGAGAGGAGTGTGAATTTGGATGGGCCAGAGTGGAGACATCCCACTGTGTTTTTTTCAACATGCACGATTGGTTCGAAAGATAATTCTTGAGTGGTTAGCTTGAAAAGGTCGATCAGGTCGAATGGCAAAGTTTAATTGAAGCAGAAGAAAAGACCAATTGGGCGGAAAGGTCACATTGAGTGCGCGGAATGGTTTTGTTTGTTTGGCCTCAGATCAAAATTGGGAAAGTGCTTTGCGCAAGCCCTCGGTGGGTCTAACAAATTACACAGGACATATTTAGACTTCACCGTACCAAGTTGGGAGTAAGAAGAACCAAGTTAGAACTTGAAATGACCGTCTGGAATGGAATGGTCAAAGCGGAGAATTACCACTTGAATCAATCAACACACCTATCCATTCGAACATGGATACCTCATGTATTAAGCAGATGCCACGAATCAGTATGTGCATGTTTGTTTTCGCACGCCACCGCTAATTTCCGAGGATATAGCTGTTTGTTTTCAACGGAGCGCTCACTAAGCGCCCACCTTAGATGTTTATTTGCGCACGCCACCGCTAATTCCCGGAGATACAGCTGTTTGTTTTCAGCGGAGCGCCCACCACTCGGCATTTTCCCGCATCGCATGGCGCTCGTACCTCGTGTATTAAGCAGATGTTACCGCTTTGGCTTCGAGCTCACCCAATTCGGTTTGCTCTTTTCCCATGCTTTATTCTAGACGACCCCCGAATCACGATTAAACTCTGGCCGGCTCTGCTTCTAACGTGCCGCTCCATTCACGGGGTCTACTTTCCAGCGCTCAACGTCCACTCAAAAGGAACATCTCTGTCTGACGCTCCTTTACTCTTTCCCCTATCTTCGTCCCACCCAGACGGTGCGCGTTTTCAGCCTTAGTTTCTGTATTTCAAAGCCGGTCCATACGGAATCAAGTATGGGCATTCCTGGCCCTTCAATTTCTTTCTCTACCAAGTGCGAGATCCAGCGAGCATCAAGAGACCAAGGACTGTAACAACGTTCGCGCGCAAATCCACTGCAAGCTTCCAACCATTTCTTGATTAGCCTGACTCTGCTTGACTCCCAACGTCTTCAATGTCCAAGACAGAACTTGATTCCCGCAACAAGCCTCGGAAATGGCTCGTCCCGACGTCATAAGACTTTTCCGATGCCTATGGCTGATAGCTGGAACTCAATGCGTTCAAGACCCGCATATGCTGCCCAGTGCAAACAGCCCGAAGGAAAACAGCAACTCCTCAATAACAGGCCCGGGGACTACGCTGTTTCTATTCTGTTAATCGGTGGCTTGCCTCCCCACTCAAATTCAAGATTCCGCTTCCTTGCTGGTGACCTTGCCATTTGAAACCGGATCTCTCTGACGGTTTTCCTTTCTTTTAATTGGAAACAGCGTTCGCACCATGACGGTATTGGTATGTACCACTTTCGCTCTGGCATGGAACGCTCAAATTTGTGTATTTTGCAGTGCCATTGAACTTGACTCGCAGGCGCAATATTATCTGGTGATGCCGTCCCTGTCCAAAATTGAGTGCCGGAAATAATGCTAACATCGTGTTCGGTCGACAGGACGAGTCAGGCGTTCAAAGGTGAGGCTCTACCACATCTTTCATGCTTTCCCCGCTCAATCTTTTTCCCTGCAATGCGCAACTGAATTCGCCTCTCTCGGTTTATAATCAGCAAGGCACAGGTGACAGACATATGGTGTCGTCTTTTATGTTTGATTCCTTTCATGTTCTCATGCCGCACCAGGAATAGACAGTGTTACACCGCTGGTAGAATTTCCAATGCATGTGCCTGGTTCCGGTTAATCACGGATGCGGTTGGGTACCCTGGTGATCACATGAATTGATATCCGGTAAGTATTCCTTCATTGCAGTCGGGTGGGACCGTGATTCACTGAAAAGGTTTTCTTTCGGGACTGGCCGTTTCTGTGAACCGTACGAGGTGTGCTCTTTATTTGCTCTATGTCGAGAATTGAATCTGATCAATGTGCGTACCAGCACGAGAAAATTATGGTCTTTTCGCAAAATACATTCACTCTGAAGGTGAGCGTGGCCTTCACTATGCGTGAACGGTCCCTTCCGTGTCTTACGATCCCCTTAGGGTAGAAATATCATTGCGATTTACACCGTTTCACCCGTTATGATACGCCAATTCATGTTTATTCCTTATATTTTTGGCCCTTCAGAGATCGTACCATTCCCCGGTCGTGTTCCCCGAATCCCAAGTGACAGTTGACAGTTGAACGACTCCAGGAACCCAGTGCAGCTACAGTACCACTTACTAACTGTTCTGCACGACACTCGCATATTTGAACTTCCGAAACAATTCTAATTTATACATACACACGTTGGCTGTTTTGGTAGTCTATCCACGTTCATAAAATAAAATTCCAATCCATTATCCTTAGCAAGAGTGGTAACCCAGGCGACTCAAAATGTAATAGGAACAAGAAGCATACTGCATAGCATACACTATTTCGATCGCGCCTCATATGCCGGAGCGAAGCGAAGGCATGTCTTGTTCCCAATAAGGAAACGTGAGTATATTTAGCCCGGGTCACCACGATCAATAGGACCTAGGAATAAGGGTTGGTAGGTCGGATACGGAATTCGGACAAAATTTTCGGAAATTTCCAATCCAAAAAAAGCCAAAAGTGTTGGTTTTAGTGGGAGAACAGTTTTGGCCACCTCAGAAACCGTGGGAAAATGAAATTAGTTCGGACAAAACTCACTTTTAGGCCCGAATTCAGTATCCGACCTAACAACCCGTCCTCGATCAATAGGGCGCATCACGGCACGTGACATCACCAAGGGGTGAACATGGAGACCACCGCGCCGTTGGTACATTTAATCACTGGGTATGGGGGAAGAGTTAACTCAAAGTACGAGTTATGCCGTGTGAAGCATCGGCCTTCCCCCAAGTACAGTATGTCTCATTCTAGTCTCTCGCAGACAGACACTTCAATATTTTCTTGATCTCGTTCCTCGTAGTCTCATTCGTCGCTCGCAATTTCTTCTTTGCATTTCTTCGCTTGTTCGCATTCTTTCTCGTGTTCTTCACTCTTTCTCTTTAACCTGTCTTAACCTGAGCTGAGCTTTGGTGCTAATATATATCTTCTTTTATCCTACTATTCCGTCTCTTGGGTCGATGCCTCGGGTTGGTCGCCGGATGAGCACAGACGGGGCTCGCAGTACCAGGGCAGCTTCAATGTGCCGTTCCCCCTCGCGAACTATGACTCGGGCGCAGCGCCCACCGGTCTTTTGGACATACGAATGGGAAAACCCGGGACGATACCCAAGCTGCGACCTCCTAACGAGTCAGTATAGCTGGATCCAGCAACATTAAACGCATACCATCACACACGACCTCGCAGAGAATGACGAGCTATCCTCAACCACTACGAGCCTGTGCGTTATCGACCTTCTCATCCTGGCCTTCGCATCTGACCCATCTTCAGCAACCCTGAACCCCTCACAGCAACCCAATTCCAACTATCAATCACTACCTACGCCAGTGCCGTGCTCTCCAGACGGGGTCTCAGGCCATCGCATGTCCATGTGAGTGGTGTTTTCTTGTTTCGTCCGACGTTCATCGATGTTGAGTATCAACGATTCTCAGGATGCAACGGTCTCCTTCTACTGGTAAGCCATATTAGTCTCTCCCCCGAAATCGTGCCGAGCCATTTGTTACAGTCAACTCTTTACCGACACCAATACAAAAAAATTATAGTCCTACACCCAAAACGTGGGCACAGCAGATCGTACTTGCTGACCTGGGAATCTGAGTCGACCATGCTAACCTCAGTTACCCCGTTAGAGAACGATTGGAGGGTACGCGACGCGGATCTGTTTCCCAATGGACACAGAAGTGCCTCCATAACACCAGGAGGCATTTGCTCGGCAGAGGTGGATGTGGCGGGCTCAGACATGTCGAACTCAGCAGGTAGTATTCAAGCGCAGAACGACGGCGTTGTTGTTGCCAATGTTGGGCTGAGGCAGACGGCTGGCGACCGCGCGGATGTTATCGTGTGTGAGCTACTGCGCCTCTTGCTTCCAACCTCCACCATTTCATTCCAAAAATTCAGAGTGAACGTTCTTGAACCCGCTACGGTATGCCTTATCCCATTGACCCAGTGTCACCCGCAACAATGAATCTATCCATACCTGAAAGTTTGCGCCTTCCCAAACCCCGTCGTCTGACCTGACAGCCTATTATTCTTATCACCGACCCGACAGCCACTGTATACAAGTTCCCTCAGAATCGGATCGGTCGAGGACCATACTTCGACATGGCTCGGACGATTGCATGTGCGTGATATCGGTGTCGACGCCCCTCTTACCTGCCACGAGCCGCGACACCGATTTCGATGTTGAGCCCTTTCGTGTTAACCTGGCGCATGAAGTTCCCCACATGAAAACACTGATACAGAACACGCGACTTCCTGGTACAACTCTGTATCCTGTGGTCGAGATTGAGTTTGCCATCCGATTGGACTTTCTGCGCGACCTACAAATGAAATGGTTCAATGACTTTGACTGGACAAAGCAGGAGGCTGCCCTGAACAAGTACGGCATTCGCAATTTCTCGATCGGTTCCAATAATTCACTTGCCAAAGAGTTCCCCACTTCACCGCAAAAATTGAAGGCCTGACGGTCCATTTTGTGCACACAAAGTCCAAGGAACCTTATCGGATCCCGCTGCTAATGATGCACGGCTGGCCTGGTAAATGCGAACTCCGGTTTCTTGTCACCGTTGTTCTCACTTCTCATTCCAGGTTCTTTCCAAGAATTTCTACCTGTAATCAAACCGTTGACCGAGTTATGGAAGAGTCCGGCCGGCAAACGAATATCGTTCGATGTTATCGTCCCTTCCCTCCCCGGATTTCTTTTCTCTTCTCCACCTCCTCAAAATTGGACGACCAATGATACTGCGCGTATTTTCAACACGCTCATGGTCAACGTCCTCGGATACTCGACCTATGCCTTACGGACAGAGTACTCTAGAGTCGAGTCCGCGTTCTTTGTCCCTTACACCATTGTCAGGGCTCGGTGATAGGGTATACTTTATATAGCATATTCAACACCAGCGTGCGCGCAGCCAATTTGAAGTCCATCCCGTTTGTCGCTCCAACCCCGGACGATATCGCAGCAAACAATACTACACTGTCAGATATCGCAAAGGTAACAAAGCAGCGTACGGCAGATAACCGAGCTACCGGCCAGGGATATTTCACAGAACAGATGTTCGAAGTGCTTATTTTCTCCTTCGCCACAATACTGCTATATAGCATCAAGCTAGCCCACTGGCAACATTATTGGCCCTGCTCTGTATGACAATCCGATTGGGCAATTGGCTTGGATTGGCGGTAATATCCAGCTTTGTACGACCGTCTCTCATTGCAAGCAGTCCCGACTGACTGTGCTCCCGGGTCTGACCCACACGCCGGGACACCGCCCTCGGTGCTGATCCACAAGTCCTTGCTCACGATGGTTTCGCTATACTACCTGACACAGACTTTCCAGTCGTTTGTGTGGTTATACACTCAGAATCCGAACACGTTCTCGCCGAACTACGTCAAGCCAGCGACTGAGGGCCCATTGGTGTTCAGCTTGTTGGAGTTTGATACCATGCTTTGGCCAAGGGAATATGTGGAGCGCGCGAGCAATTTGGTTCTTTACAAACGTACGGAATAAATACTATAAGGACCATCTTTGACCAGCTGTCAAGAGCACGAGTTCGGAGGCCATTTCGCAGGCCTGGATAATCCGCCCGCGCTCGTTGAGGATCTTCATGACTTGGGGGTGTACTTCGAGCCGTGAAAGTCTCAGAATTATTTGAAAACTTCAAGTCAAATTTCCTTCGCTTTATCTGTAGTTCCCATTTTCCTCAAAGAAAATGTCACCGCTCCATCCAGGTTGAAATCGTCAATTAAAGCCCCTGTAAGAGTTTTTCCTCCAGCTGACCACGACAATCACACTGATTTGTTGCCAATGGTCAAAGCGCAAATCCCTCCATAAAAAAGCGGGTCAACTCTGGACCTACTTCCAGTTGAGCACTTGCTTCCCGCTCTGTCCTTGCTAGGACAGAGAAGTGCCGCCTCGAGGTGATTCAGATCGAAAAGATCCCAGATTATCTCCACGAGCACAAATTTCAAACTCCTCAAAGGGATCTTGATACCTCTCAAAGGGATCTGATACCCCGAAGCTTGTATGATTTAAAATTAAAAATTGTCAGATCGCGTGCTTTCGCCACAGCAGCTGCCGTTTCCTCCGCCGTTTACGCAAAACGAATGTCAAGAGCTGGGTCTGCTACGTTCGATAGGTGGTGAGCTGTGATCAGAAATCGCGCCACGGCCCCTTGAAGTTCCCACAGGTCTCCGATGACAGCTTCGAACTTCGAAGCAACTTTGATCGCTTCTTGCTCGTTGTGACCAGTGCCGGGCAGTGCCGGAAGCTGCCGCACGGCGTGATGCGCCATCTGATGCGCCAAGTCCAGACCTGATTGCATTACATACTCTTACGCGTTAGAACTTCTCAGAAGCAGTAACGCCACCTGTCAGATCATTGTTGTCGGGCCTATTCTACTATGGACTCTACGCCACCTGTCAGATCATTTGTTGTCGGGCCTATTCTACTATGGACTCGCGCCAGGGCGTTCTCAATTACACCGCGGCCATCACGTCCGTCGGCTCCGAGCCTCCGATACTCTGACTCCCACCACCACGTCTCATCTTGCAGCGTAATCCCCGTTCACTCCGCGCCTGAATGACTCTGGCGCGATGACTGCGCCTTTCACTAAACGCTGTCCGCCCCCTCCAGTCTGCGCGTCCGCTCTCATCTGCCTTGCTCCTATCTCGCCCTCTCAATTTACGCTACCATTAGCTCCCGTGAATACCGCATGCCTTCCGTGACAATTATCTCCGTTTATAATGGACACCACCAGCTCTCCTGTTGCCGCCCCTTTCCCCTTGATCTTCATATTGCACCCCGAGTCCATCGCACAGCCTGTTCCTCGCGCGGCCCCCACATCAGCCAGTCGAGTGCACCATCTTTGCGGGTGTGTGGCTTCTTTCCCGCACCAGCACTACTTGACGCTGATTTGCCACGTTCCTCTTAGGTATTCGTCACCACGCCCCCTTCGGAAAGGATAGACTACTGCTCATTCTGACGTCGTTAAACCCTACAGATCCAACTCAAGGAGGAGGACCAACACAGACAGCACCTGGATACAAAAATGAAGGTACGTGCCCATCGCACCTCCCGTAACACTTTCGCTTAATGGTTCCTCCTCATACCTACCTCTCGTCAATCCCTCTCACGCCACGTCCCCCTCCTTCGTGATCTTACTAAACCCTCGACGCTGGCTTTTTACAGCACTTCACTGGTGACCGGTGCGTCGTAATTGTGCTACCAAAATTTTTGTCCTTCTGAGACGCCACGTTTATCCACATGCAGCGCGTGTTCAACCCAATACGTGAGGTGTGTCCCCTCACTACTCTATCTTTCGTTTCCCTTCCTGCACGCAAACATTTTCACTCGCCGCTCTGACCTCGATCCCTGCGCGAGCTGGAGCATTCCATTCGCCCGGATTTTGTCAGTCTGCATCACTCTCACTGCAACAGCAAACGAGCACCAGCGCCCTTCACTCGAAGCGCGTTCGTCTCGTTTGCTCTTCTGTGAGAGCGCACGGGAAGAAGCGATCATGCACGGCTCACTTTCGGAGTTCGAGAAGTTAGCCGACCACGCTGCTCGTTCACTTGACTCGAACTATCCTCAAATTGACAAAACCGCTCAAGTACAATGAATCCTGCCTGAACCTTACGGATAGTCTTCGAACTGATACACGGCAGTTGTTCTTTTGTTCCACCATCTCTGGCAGTTGCCGGTCCTGATCGGAGCCAACATCTGCCTTATATACGAGTTATCAGCGCTCACCACAGGCGGACTGTCAGCGGACCAGATGTTATAAGAGCTATTTTATACATCGGCTCCTTAATAGCACATTTCGAAATGTATTCCGTCATTCCCTGAAAGTGGGTAATTATGCCTTTCGAAAATTCGCGTTTCTGCACGCAGCAGCTTGACGCAGATCTGCCCACCAGTACATTAGGCATATCCCGAAACATAGGGGTTACAATTACAACGCAACCGAATTTGAATGATCCATCCGTTGATCCTGGAATCAGAGGCAGAGACAGTCGTGTCCGTCGGTCGCTCCACAAGTACCATCAAGAGTGTTGAAAAAATCTGGTTACTGTGATTGGTTTACTCCGTACTAGTAGCGTCTTTGAATGACGTGGTTGAAGACCGGACTGAGCAGTCCCCTGAGCATGTAGACCATTTGAGAGTTGACCGCTTTTGGGAACGTGATTTCTACGGGAACAGGACTGAGGAAGAAAAAACGCGCATATTAGACAATATTCCTTACAGGTTATCGAAGAGTTCGGGGAGAAACATTGTGTGCAACAACTAGCCGGTGATTCATTGAGAACAAAGTTGCTTCCAGAGGAAGGTATGAGTCGCTTGGCCCACTGTACAGAAAAGATTATGTCAGGCACGACGCACGCGGTCTTGATTGTGATGGGGAAAACCAATAGTAGTGACAGCTTGAGTTTCCGAAAGCCCTAAGAATGGAATGCGAGTATACCAGTGTCAATCACTGATACGTGCCAGCAGATATGATGCTCTCATTTAAACGTCCCAGGAACGCATCATTCAACCCACGAAATGTTGAGATAAAGATTTGCACGTCAGCAAACTTCGCCAACTGTCAATAAGCGTTCACTCACGCGGCATCGTTGGAGTTTGATTGCTTCATCTCAACTGTTCCAATCTGTGTGAATATTGGATCTGTCTCGTCGGTTGACACTTGGGTGGGGAAGCTGCCAGCCAAGGAGCGGTTTGAGTTGCGGGAACAGTGGTATGAACCTAGGAACCATCCACATTTTGTATTTCCAACATGCAAGCATCCACAGCTTGGTCAAGCCTCCTGGATGTGTTTTAAATTATTTGATAATGGACTTGAACACAAAAAGGGCATATTATGAACCTCGGATTCCGTTGTTGAACTTGGGTTTTTAGGAGTAGTCGGGGGGCACAGCCAGGGTGGCGATGGCTTGTGGGATGCTACCACTTCTTCGATGGGTTAATGGATTCGCTATGGAATACCAAACTCGCCCCCCAAGAGAAAAATAAAAAGTACCCGTGAGAGAGAATTCAGCAAGTGGGGCGACCGCGGACGATTCGAATAAACGCCGCATGACCAACGCGCAACATTCGATCCTTTCGATGGCGAGTGCGATGTCTATCAGTGCCACTGTATTCCGTAGTGTTTGACTGCATGCACGGTTCTCGTCGTAATTTTAGTGGCCGAAGCTCTGCCGGGATCATGGGCGGAGAAACACGTCTGCGGTTCATCGCCGATTCGGAACGAGCCCGACAGCGTATGCCATTGCGCACCTCCAACGGCGCGAGTGCGGCGCTGATTGCCAAAATGAGGCTCTAAACAGCGACGTCCCGTTGCTTCCCTTCCGTCCGCCATGCAGGCCATAGCAGTCGATCTGACGCACGCGCTGGGCTGCCAGGCCCTGATTTAACTGGGCCCAACTGGATGCTTTATCAAGATGATAGTGGCCCACTTGAAAAAAAGATCCTCTTTAAGAGGCAGTGGGTGGGTCATGTAGGCGCATGCGTGCTCTGGTAGCCATGAGGCTAGGGGAAATGATTAGTATCCTTATTGAGATTTCGCGAATCATCCCGAATTTTGGCCGTATTCAGCGCGAGATGGTTGATGACGTCCAAAATGAGAGGTTTCGCAGGTAAAATACGGGCCGGGGACAGAGTTTGGGACAAAAAATAAAATGACGCGTTTTTCAAAAGGTGGCCGGAGAACGAGGCCCAGGGAATTGTTATTCCCGAAGACGACGGCACGGCCGAGGGTGAAGTGCCGAGTTTATCAGGGAAAGCTGAGAAAGAGAGGAAGAAGGTCAGTAAAATGCTCCACTTTTCAATGAAACGCGTCCACACTGTGTTAAGAGAAGGTTGCTGACCCATCGAGCCATAGCAATTGCATTCGTGGTTCAAAAATTATGGGCAGAAGGTAAAGAAGCGCGGGGACATTGTGGCTCCCTCCAAGGCCAGTACCCTCGCGCTCAGGCTCTTTAAGCGCATCTCGAAAAGGCGCCGCAGGTTGCAGGTGGTCGAAATATTTCAGAAGCGTAACAGCGTGCTTGTCGACACCGCCGTTAAGCTCGCAATGGACCAGTTCGCCGGGAAGAAGGCCAAGAAGCAAACCAAAAAAAAAAAAAGACCAAAACCACCAACGGGAAGGACGACAGCACCATCAGCGACAAAAGCAGCAGTAGTGACGACAGCAGCAGCAGCAGCGACGATGACAACAGCAGTAGCAACGCACCCAAGCCAGGCTGATTCGAGAAGAAACCCCCAAACCGCAAGATGGATCATAAAGCGCACTCGACGGCGTTGAGTGTGAGGTGCAAGGCCATCCGGAGATGGTTCAACAACGTGCCGCAGGAGGAGAAGGACTCTGCGGTGATGAAGATATACCACGCCCAGCCAGAAGCCTGTCGTCGCCGACGATGAGTTTGACAGGCCCGTGGAGAGATGTAACGGAGACGAGTCTTCGTAAGCCCTTGGGGGTACCAAATCACTAATTCATGCTTACCTTTTGCTTACAATGCCCATGCCCTATGCCGTGCCGTCGCACTTTCCATCAAGATCATGCACTGCCTTCAAACTGCCTTTGTTCCGTAGTATACCTGGCTGTCGGTAGTTACGTTCTTTGGTCAATCTGCCACTTACACCAGTTCTCCCCGAGTGACTCCCCCTCTGAACGTGTGCTGGATCTTAAATCAAGCGGTTGAATTACAAGTACAATTATCCTAATTTGATTTATTGGAACGTATATCTGAGGTGCAATCGCAACTTTTAAGAACTTCAATTCCGGTTTACAATTCATACCTTTATTTCCCTGCAAGAAACTCGACTACATCCCGTGTCAGATGTTTGGCTGTTGGCTTCCTTCGGTTGAACATGCTGAACTG
This sequence comes from Mycena olivaceomarginata, assembly GCA_029378375.1. Lineage (NCBI taxonomy): Eukaryota > Fungi > Basidiomycota > Agaricomycetes > Agaricales > Mycenaceae > Mycena > Mycena olivaceomarginata. Next base: position 50,165 of record JARKIC010001780.1, on the reverse strand, counting down.
TTTGGCTGTGGACTTTCTTTGGAAGGTCAACACGCTGTGGTTTTTTGCATGCATCCTGCAAAGGGAAGACCTACGACAAGCTTCCTGTGTACTGGTGGACACCGGGGATTTACACCTGGGAGGGGAGAACTCCAACCAGGTCCCACAGGGTTTTAACTGGTGGTCTGGCCTACTCGAAGGCCGGCCAGTCCACAGTTGCTCAGTGTCTAGTAGCAATCACCCCCCTGGAATGGATGTGTGCTCCCTTGGCATCTTGTAGGTTTATGTATGGACAACCACCCGTATATTCCTACATGTTTGTCTTCGGTAGACTCGTTGTTCATGTTGTGGACCACGCAAGTATAATCAATCCCCCCCCCCCACCCAGAGTGGTAAACGACGCTGGACAAGCACACCAAGGATATTCAACCCCCACCCCAGATGGCCCCAAACAAGAAGCGCAGGCCCGAGGAGATGGCGCCCGATGCCAACGAGGATGGCGAGCCAGAGGACTAAGTAGCATCGAATATTAAATATGCTGTTTCATTTCCTGTACATTTCATTCACAAAAAATGCTCATCCCAAACGCTATTTTCTGCGCTATATCTCATCCTGGAGCTGTCTACGAGCGGTTGTTTTGGCCCAGCGCATAAGCTGCAAATGAGGCCTGGAATCAGATTCCATCGGGAACCAGAGTAAGCTGTCAACCATACTGTTGCGATGGAATTTAGACATATTGTTGTGGTTCAAGGGGCACGCCGAGGACCTCAGAATGGCACCGCCGCAAAATGCCAACGGCACCTTTTGAGGTCTGATATCAATATGGCAATCTTTAAATCGAGATCATCCGGACATCCCGGCTCACCCGGAGCTCAAATTGATTTTCTGATTGTGGCCCTCATGATCTTGAGCACTGAGTACCGTAGCACAACCTGTAGGTGGCAACGTACATCTAGCGTTGGGAACGAGTACGAGTACAGGGTAAAAAAAAGGGGCAACCCGGACTCTTACCCGGGGAAGCCGTACCCCATGTGGGTAGGGTATGAACTCATACCCAACTGGCACGTGTTCAGGTAAAACCCACACGTTTCTGAGTCAGGTTGGGCGGGTCCGGGTCACAGGTTAGAAAGATTTTAAACCCGTGCCGACCTGGACCCTACCAACAGTATACAAGGGTATTTACGAGTTAATATTCCAGGAGGATTAGGAGGTGAAAAAAATGAGATATCAGCTTCCAAAATGTGTGGTCTCTCCTTTCTTCTTATTGGTATGCAGCGCTATCAATTACAGATTGGTGGCAGTCTTTGCCTGTTTCTCCAGCTATCAACATGCTGCAAAGGCTCAAATACGGTGCTAATTTATGCAGTGGATGAAATAAATGTGTCTTTGAAGTCCAAAAATTAGCCCTCAGCACACCTGATTTTTTAAGTTGATGCTACAAGGAATACCGTGGGTAAACACGTGTAGGTTATAGACCCGAGGGTGAACCTGTACGTACCCGTATGAAGTGGGGTATGGGTTCATACCCTTACCCACATGGGGTACAGCTTCCCCGGGTAAGGGTCCGGGTTGCCCCCTTTTTTTACCCTGTACCCGTACCCGTGCCCAACGCTAGATGTACGGTGCCACCTACAGGCTGTGCTACGGTACTCAGTGCTCAGCCTCCATGATGGATAGATTGGCGCTCATCAAATGGCATGGTCGCAGATTCCGAGTTCCTTCCGCTGCAGGTGTGCCTTAAGCTGGAAATCGGAAGTTGCGAATCTTTAATCGACCACCGAAAATGCCCTCCCATTTGACGTAGGTCTTTACGAACCCCTCTCTGCTCATTTTCCTGACTTGGGAGGCAATTGTCGGTCAGGATAGCAGAGATCTAGTAGGCGGTTGGACAGCAGGTTCAAACGTTGACAGTCGTGAGATCCCACGGGGGAACTCCAGTACATTTATATCCTTATATGCTAGGCTAAGCCTACGCCCAACTCTGCGGCGTTCAGACTTAAAATGCTGGCCTTGCCAGCGGTTCACTCGAGGCCCTTTGTTCCTTGACGGTCATCGCAGGCACGGAAAGAACAACATGCTCCGAGTCCGCACCTCTTCAAGTCATCCTTTCTCGCACCACAACATGTTCCTCCATTCCAGACTGGGGCGCAGGCGCTCCACCGCACAGCGAATTTTGCAGCTGTGAAGCGATACAGCACTTCTACAACCTCCAACACGGTGCGCTCGGGCCATCTGGAAGGTCGTGCATCCGCACAGGAGCTCAATTTCACTATCGTGGTTTGTCAAATTATATATCGTCAAAGTAGCTAACCCAATCGTGGAGTGCAGGGCGGATGGTATTGCGTCGACATGAGTGTTGGACCCCGTAGGCCGCTCCTTGTCACAGTTGGAGGCGGGATCAAATTGACGGGGCAAAAGTCCGCAGACGTTCCAAGCCATAGTGGTCACTGACTCCAACCAGACATTGTTCTCCACTTTCGACTCCTTCAAATCATCGACCGCGGCGAATATATCCCTCGGATCCACAACCCTGACATCTAGCTTTGGCTCTGTCACAGGCTACCTATTCGATGACACGATCAGTCTGGGCTCTTACTCAGTGCCACAGGCCCCATTCCGTGTGTATATTCACTTATCTCTCTTTTTCATGCGCAAGCGGCTGATCCACCTCTGTTCCCAGTGAACTTGAACGGGAGACTGTCCGGCATCCCCTCTGGCATCACCGGTCTCCTGGGATTGGGACCCACAGGTTTCTGGGGGGTCAAACTCGCCAGCGGGCAAGTTGCCGCTCCAGAGATAGGACTCTGGTTGTCTTCTTCAGGCTCCGAGAACCCCGGTTCCGGCGGATCGCTCACGTTTGGCGGAGTCAACCCATCCCTGTATTCCGGCGATATCGACTTTCTGCCGTTGACCGGAGCGCAAGGCACAGACGCCTGGACGCTGAAAGTTTCAGGTGTGCAGCTACTACATATGTAGTGCCGCATTCGGCTGATAATCACTGCACTGTGCAGCCTTCTCGGTGGGAGGCAAGTCCATCTCCGTTCCCGTCAGTTCAAGTTTGGCCGGAATTTCCACCGGGCTCGTCCCCATCGCCGGACCAGCTGCAGTTGTGCAGACAATCTGGGCAGCCGTTCCGGGGTCCACCTTTAATGCCACTTTAGGCGTATACCATTTTCGTGCGCAATCTGCCAGCTGTGTCGGAACAATGATTGATTTCAATTTTTGGCATTCTAGCTTGCTCCCCGCCAGTCAATATTACTGTATCGTTTGGCGGGAAGGCATGGGCTCTCAGCGCGGCGGAGATAACAGGACCCATTACCAGTGGCTCCGGGGAGTGTCAGGGCGCGATAGCTGCATCTGAATCGGATAGTTGGAACTTTGGTCACGGATTTTTGGTGCGGGTCTGCTCCTTTAGTCTGTTGCGTACCTATTTCTGAGGTTCACCACCTTCAGAAATATGTCTACACTGTATTCCGCGCAGAACCCCCCGCGGTTGGGTTCGCCGAATTGTCTACACTCGCGGGCGGCACCGGTTCGTTTTATTTGATTTAGTGTACTCCTCTTCTTATTCAGTTCATGTCGATAGGAATACCGAATTCTACCGCAAGCCCCGATACTTCAATCCCCGGTAGCCCGACTCCAACCGGAAGTTCGACTATACCTTCTGGTGGCCCGACTCAATCGAGCGCAGTTCCCCCTCACCCAGAACCGAAACCGGCTACCGGCGCTATTGTCGGTGGAGTCATCGGAGGCTTTGTGGTGTTCATGCTCATCGTAGTATTCCTGTTTCTACCGTTCGCGTCGCCGCAGCCAACAGCGTACCGCGATCTCACCCTACGCGCCCAGCAAAACTCCGTAGCCGCCGCTCTCTTCCGCTATCGACGAGCAGGACAAAGTGATTCAAACAAATATGATACCGGACCCCAGCCTGCCGTCTACCACTCCCGTGGTGCGATCCCTATCTACCATGAGGCGTGAACAGTCGGCTGCGCTGTCCCGCTACGGCGAAATCCACACAGCACCCAATGGAATGGGTAAAACTTCCCAGGGTCTGCAAGGAGCACATCCAATGTCCAGCGAATTATTACCTACAGACCGTGGATCAGAAATCAGCCCCGAAGCTCCTGTGGCTGGCATTGGGAACCCGGCGGTGCTGGAGGAGATGCACAATCTGCTCGCCGAAATGAGAAGATTGGCGATTGAGGAGGGGCGTGCTCCGCCGAGCTACAGCTAACACCGCGATATAGTTGACTAGGCGATGCTAATATGAATTCCAAATATATCAAGCCCATGGCGATAGAGTTTTTTTGTCTGTCTGCCATTATCCTTATTCGATTTGTACCGTGTTCGGCTTTCTCGAGCTCTCCGAGAATTAAATCCCCTGGCCTGCTCACATTAACCGTTCTTTAAGATTCTGCTCATTCGGCTGTGCAATAGCTCCATATGTCCATTCTCCTTCTGGTTTTCCTCTGCTCCTCCATTAACTCCTTCAGGCTTCTTCACCGCTGTCTTTCATTTGTGGCAGAACAGCTGCCCTGTGCGCAGCCTCTTCCTGAAGGGACGCAATTGCTGCCGCCTATGGCGCAGCTTCAATTGATGTTTTTTTAGTGCCGGTGGGCCACGTAGTCCAGCCGACGGTAGAATTATCTTCAATGACTCGATTGTTTGGCGGTGCAATTGCGAGCTGTATCCCCCTTTTTTTTCCCTCTCTTCTCGTTCTGCAGTGCCTGTTTTCCTGTTCCACTTGAGTACCCGTGGCATTCGAGCACGATTGTGCTCAGGTGACCATACACAACTCCATCCAGTAAACCTGCAGCGGATTTCTCACCGCGCCGCGGTTATTCTCTCGCCATGCGCTCGAGCTTTCTCACTGCGGCCGCATCACCAAGGCGCAGATAACAGGACCAGTACCCTCACCCCTTCCATTACTCCCTTTTCCGCTCCCCTGTGATTTGTCGTGCCCTGGCCCGCAATTTTTCTGGCTGGATTCAATTGGCAACTGGCATTTTACTGCAACAATTCTGCTCTTCTGCTCTGGGATTCAACAATATTTGTATCACGTAGTCCCGCTGCAAAATCTGAACCGTTTTCCGTGCCATCCTCTTATCCTGTGTTCAAGGCCATATAATTTATTCATTTTGCAAGATGCTACTCACACAATAGTCCTCAATGTGCACGTAATCATCTGCACAGCTTCATTCAGTCCACTCGCTCCTCCATTGGTGTTGCACCATGTTAACCCCATTACATACCAGCCGTCACATTGAGTCGTGGGAGATCTTCAAGACGGTGGTGTCCATTTTGACTGCCAATATTATTCCAACGGTCTCTCAGTTCTCGGAAATGGTTTGTTTTCTGGTTGCTTTCCACTGAGTTACTCACTCGGTTCTCAACTTCCTGCTGTCTAGATTTGTCCCGGCCCCTTTTGGCTTCACTGATTCTACAATTTCTCGCCCCGTCTTGAAGGTTCACCATTGGACCGCAACTGTTGCATGTGTGATACGTGTTTCTTTTATGCTTTTTCGCAACTACGTGATTAAATCAGGTAATTGTTTGCTTCCCATCATCAAGTATCTGTCGCAACATTGTATTCCTTATATGTTATTTGTTGCTTTCGCCTTTCACCCCTGTGTACCGGAGCAAGGCAGAGGTCCATCTTGTTTTGCATAACATTGCCGCGGCTCGAGGCTCGGCTAGCCGGCGAAGCCAAGGCACAAATAAACCAGCCGCAGCCAGCTGCTTAAGCCATGGCTGAGCCACAGCTCAGCTGGATTTGAGAAACTTGTGAATGAGTGGTGTTTATGCACTTTATTGGACCTCAAGTGGGTCCTATAGCTCTGACAATGCTTCCATAATATTTTCTCCCTGAGCCTGACCACAGTTGACCACGTTGGCGATGGTGTTATAGTTTGACCTGGGTGACAATGTTACACGACTTACATCAATTGAGCAAATAGAAAGCGATAGTGTGGACATCCGAGCTTGTCCATGCACTGGGAGAGTCTGCATTCACATGCAACTAAATATAAAAGCCGCAATGTAAGGCATGCCAGGTCACCCACGAGTGAACTCATGCCACACCCCACAGCAATGTTGTTAAATTGGGGACTTCATCATTTTGAGCCTGAGCTGTGGCTGAGCCATGAGCCAGTCAGTCTAAGCTGACTTTAGTTGGCTCGGTTCGGGAGCCAACAATAGCTGAGCCACAGCAACACAAATTTTGTGATCTCTTCTTGGATGCACAGGCATTGGTCTGATTGCCCTTTCTCAGCCCATATCTTTTTCTCATTGGGTGGGTGGCTCATGCATTTTTTTGGATGTACCTCTCAGGCAGATACTTTTTTTTCTCTTGCTGTTCAGTACATCTCCGGAGCAAAGTGTAGGTACATCTTGTCCCCTTGGAAACCAGTAATCATATAGGGTTTCGTTGGTCAATCAACAGTCTCGCACTGGTTGGGGGTTCAAGTTTTTCAGTACAATTTACAGTGAAAAATGTTGTTTGTTTTTCAGACATTTTTCACTGAAAAAGGTAGTGAAAAACTCAAAAGATTTTCACTACTTTGTGAGTTTGAGGTGAAAAATTCAAAAGGAAGCTCAAAAGAGGTGAAAAAGATTTGAATTTTTCACTGCTTTTTTCAGTGGAAAATGTCTGAATAACAAACAACATTTTTCACCATAAGTTGTGCTGAAAAACTTGAATCTCCCAACCAGTGTGCAGCCAATTAACAAGTCAAGGAACTTCGTTTGACTTGTTTCTAACATCCACTTAAGACCATAAAAACAGGTCAAAAGAATGGGAGTTGGGCAATTTATTGTGTTGTGTTGAGACACTGGGAGGTTGCATTAGGTGTGCCGGGTGTTTGAGTTGCTGGTTTCTATTGGATGCAGATATACCAAAACAGGTTGTCAGCTATTCGAGGATCTGGATCACAACTCTAAAGATGTTTGAAGGTTCAAAGGAAAAATTTAGACACTCTTTGTTTCAAGACAGCTGAAAGCATCACCAAAACAAGTTGTTTCAGCATATCTTTCAGCAGTTTTGAATACACACTGTCCCTTCTCTCTGACTGGGCTCCTGAGAGTTCACCTCTCAGCACTCCTTTCATACATTCTAACACTAAGAGTAAAATTTATTCCCAATAGGGTGTTTGACACTTGCTCTTTCGGGGTTGGTTTCATACATCAAGACATCAAATATATTCTTTTTTTTCATCTACTGAATCAACTACCATTGCTTACTCTCTTGACCTAGGTCAAGAGATTGCTTTCCCCGGTGTGTATGGAGGTGTCCTGCACAAAAATCAGGGGTTGCAAATCGAGGCGGAACGACCACAGGACAAGTATTTCAAGGTAAGCGAAAGAATTCAAACACCGACACCTTGAAATCATCCAAGAATTGCCTCTGGGTCCTACCTGGCCTCCATTTTTACCCCGTTTTTTGGGGGCAGTATGCTTATGCATGCCGTCTAAGTGCCCCTTCCAGGTCTCTCAAAAATCCGCTCCTACAAAACACAGTGAGACGAATTTTGTTTACAGCTAAAGTCAGAACCGAAGGCGCGGTTGAAAATTTCCTGTTTTGGGATGTTTTCAAAGAATTGTTAGTAACTCAAACCAGTTCTGCGCCGATTTGGATGAAACCTAGCCAGATCTGTCGGGATAATTCATGCGCAATTAGTGACAGAAGCGATTTATGAAAATATTTTATTTTAGGTAATCTGTGCTTTTGGACCATTTCATGCCAAATGCCATCTAGCATGTCCAGGACATGTCCCTACGACCTAATATTTTGGAATGGACAACATATATACATAGGGAAACATGTGACAGAGCCAAAATCATATAAAACCTCAATATAAATGCGATCCTTGCAATATTGCTGAATGCCAGAATTGCTAAATGTATCCAATGGAGCTACAAGGAGTGTAACTAAAATATCCGTAATTCCGGCTCGTCACGTGTTTGGACAGGTATATAAGTTGACCCTCTCAAAATATTAGGTCACTGGGACATGTCCTGAACATGCAAGAAAGCATTTGGCACAAAAATGGTCCAAAAGCACAGATTACCTAAGATATAATATTTTCATAAATCGCTTTCTGTCACTAATTGCGCATGAATTAGCCCGACAGATCTGGCTAGGTTTCATCCGAATCGGTGCAGAACTGGTTGAGTACTAACAATTCTTTGAAAACATTCCAAAACAGGAAATTTTCGACCGCGCCTTCGGTTCCGACTTTAGCTGTAAGCATCAGGGGTTTTATATGCTCGGGGCAGAATCTAGACCAAAAGACCATCCATTTTCCTTCAAACTTTTTTTATATTCTGGACGGGCACACCTATCGGCTAAATTTCCGGTACATCCGAAGACAATTGGACAAGAATTGAGTGAAAGCGAACACATTTTGAACTTCTAGTTCATTTTGATGAGGTGCCATTATAGTAGAGAGAGAGAGGAGGGATCACGAAGTAATCCCGGATCACGAGTCAGTTCGGTACCGTGAGCGGCTGCGCAATCCCTGAAAACATCACCCCAGTCATTTTGCGTTGGGCTGATATTTATCTGAGCCGTCCTCGTACTTCGTTCCATGCCCACTTCATCGAATTCCGAGTTACTTGATGGTTTTGGCACCTCACGAGAGAAAGAAGTTATGGCCTCAGCTCCTCCCATCGCCATGATTCCACCCGAGCTCCTCTGCAACATCTTCACTCTAGGCATGCCCCCGGTCAAAATTGGCGAAATGGCGGTTATCCCTGTCACTGACCGAAGCATCTTCCAAGACCCCTGGATTCTCAGCGGTCCCCGGGTCTTCTGGCGCTATCGCTGCCCACCATATGGACATCCATCACTGTCTTTACTACAATAATGCCGCACGAGTTCTCGCTTCTCAACACGCAGCTGGCGCGGACCGCGCAGGACCCTCTCGATGTGCACATCCGATTTACCGGGTGGCGGTCCGGGGAAGCCTTTTCCAAACGAATTTGATCTCTTCCTCGCCACACTCGTGTCGCACAGCAGGCGCTGGCGCACACTCCACCTCCAGTTTGACGCCAATTGATGTCCGCACGAGGCATTCAACGCCCTGGGTCCGGGTACTCTTTTCAAACTCAAAGTAAATTTTACAAGTGTCTGCGAGAGATCTCGAGGGGCAAAATTCATTCGCATCTTGCAAAAAAATTGGCTTCTTGTCGAGATCTCTAGAGATCTCTCGAGAAGGATCAACAATCCTCGAGATCTCGACCAATCTCGACTGTTCTGCAACGTTACTCGATTTTGGAGAACAGTTCTTGCCTGAAGGGAACCCATTAGAGATGTCCGCACGCTGAGACGTTTGCCCATACCAAGAACATTTCCTTCCCCATCGCGAACTTGGAGCGCAAGTCCTCCTACTCAGTGGAAGATAAATCAGTTTTCAGCTACGTGAGTTAAGAGTCCAGGACTTAGAGCGAGAACGGTGAATTCGAACGCACAACACGCTCGCTTGCCCATTGGCAGATGTCATTCACCACCGTACTGTGGATGTATCAGCCTCCATGAATGAACTGGAAGATGAAATACAACATACCAGGTCTCCCTTTTCAGTCGGTTCCTCACCGGCTGCCTCGACAAGAGCACTGATATACTCAATAGCCTCCTCAGCGAACTTGTTCACCTCTCCCTTAATGCGCGTGAAATTCTGAGGCAAGCAAGTTAGCTGACGGGAATGAGTCCACATTGGAATAAATAGCGCACGATACCAAGCTGAACGATACTCAACAGGGCTGTCACAAGGGTCTTCGCTGGGAATGGGCTGTCCGGTATAAATCCTTGAATGCCTTCGGAAGTCTTCGACTCCAAGGCGTCATGGATTTTGTCAACGAGTTTGCTCCAATTAGAATTTTCCTGATCGGCGCCCCAAGCTCGGAGGTCGGAAATAGCGTCGCCGTCAATGTTCCAGGCCTCCCAATTGCGCACTGGGAGGCTGTGAGTGGACTTGAGATAACTACCAGGTGTAGACTGCACAGTATCCAGTGCATCTGAGTCCAATCGTGAATGGCAGCAGGTATGTGGTGTAACGCGCACCAGTCCTGAGCGGTATCGGCTCCTTTCGACAAATCTTCCCCGTTATCGATGTGGCTGGGCACACACTCAGTGTTAGATGGCAGGACTAGGTTGAAGGAATTGGCAGTGGCTAGAAAGCGGACGGAAAGACTCACTCGCAGTTGCACCAGGGTGACGATCTTTGCCTGTTAGATGGTGTTGGTGCCGTGCTTTGAGATGGCTGCGGTGAGGCTGTCAGAGCGCGTTCGAAGTAAGTCTGTGCCATCTGTCCGTGAGCTTCGAGGAGAGTTTGTGCCATTTTTCCATGAGCGTGCCGCGCCAGTTGGGCTTTGGTTGCTTTGGGTGGTCAGACATGGACGTGGAAAGCAAGGGGAAAGACGTGGTCGACACACAGTTCCAAGTCCCGCGAAGAACTCCTTCCCGTTAAGATTCATTTCCGCCGTGTTCAGCTCCGGATATTGTTGGGCGAGTGAAAGGTACCATCAGTGCTCAATTCCTGAGTATTCTGGGCTACTAATATGTTTAATTACCCTACGTCTGAATCAGAAAACAGATAAACAACATACCGAGCATTTGCCGAGTATTCAACACAAATTGAACATATAAATTGAGATTGGGGTGGCCTCAGTTGGAAAGGAACTATCAGACATCAGCGTAATAAAATTGCCGAGGGTTTCGCCGTTTGGTAAGTTCGTTTCTAATCCGTCTCCCGACCGGGTTGACGGCACCCTTGTAATGGCTGCCACGGCCACCAAGCAGTGCAGTCAGTTGACCATCTCGCGGCTTCTTCGCAAGTCCGAGGCACGTACGATCCAACTTGGATTTTGGGGCTCAGGGAACACGGAGTAGGATACCGGAATCCGGTGTGACCAAGGAACTAGTGTATGTATTAAAAGAAGCGACGGAGGTGCTGGGGAGACGCAAGCCATTTAACCATACACTACATCGGAAAATTATGCTGGAATGTATCCGAAATCGATACTTGAAATGGCATTGGTGCCACCGTGCCGCGCGGACAGGGTTCTCAACTTCGCCCCAGAACCCACGCTTCGACAGCGCGGGAGTAATATGGGCATGCACGCTAAGGAATGAATTGGCAGGAATTATAAAACCGGTCCACACGTGAAGTCTCGCCATCGGGGCCGGCTGAAGCCCTACGGTGGTTGTTTGTTAATGTTGACAGTGTCGACTTGACCCAGAGTCCGGGATCAGACTGTCAATCAATCGCATCAATTCATCTCATCTCCGACGTCGTGGTCAGACGCGTCGGCTGAGGGCGGGTCTCCTTCAATCGCTCAAGCAGGCTAGTGTGCGCCCATTCGCCGCTCGAGCTGCCCCAGTTCTGAGTACTGAGTGGGCATGCATCCTGGTCTCTCCATCGACTCATCCAATTAAGTCGTTCTCGTCTCGTAACCCACATCCGTCTATTCTCGGTATGTCTTCGCCGTCCACCGCAATACTCCAGCGCTAGCCGAGTTGGACATAGCATCCCACTCGGATTTGGATAGAGACGCCGGTGATACAGAGCGCTGATGCAGACAGAGTACGGGCGGGAGCCCCAATCGTCGCATGGACACACCCGCCGCTGTGCCCCCGCTGCCCCAGCTCCATCGTGCACGCACGTCCATGATTCCACCTTCCCGGTGAGGTTGACGCCGCCTCGTCGGAAATTATGCGCCCCCGCGCCTCCTGCACTCCTGCAGGCAAGGCGGCATCCCTTGTTCCGCTGCTTATGCTGAGCGTACATGCGTACTCCCGCGATCGATAAGCGCGACCTGCATGCACGGATCCCCGTGCCTCCTCACCATCCCGCCGCCCGCCGCTTCTCACCGCCTCTCTTCGCCTCGCCGAGCTCTGTGGTTCCACCTCGTCTGTTCGTTTGCCGCGATCAAATGATATTGACCTCTTTTTTCCGTTGCAGCAACCTCTTCGCCCAACGATCTTCACCCGGGCCCATTCTTCTGCTACCACGGAAACGCCATCGGCGTCGCCGCCGAATGCCGTCTCATTTTCCTCCCGCAGACCATTCTCATCCAGGGGCGATGCATTTCCACCACCAGGCAGGCATTTTTCAACTGGAGGTGCAGGGTCTCTTGCGCAGGCAGCGGGTTTCGAAACCGCGCTTCTCCCCGCCTTGCGACCGTTGGGCACATTTCTCTTTACAATTCCTTCCAATTTATCCATCCCGATATCTCTCCTCTCGTATCGTACGTACATCTTAGACATGGTCCTACTTTGCCCGGCGATATTATCAGCGACTGCCTAGTCGGCCACACTAGCTAGTCGGCCATTTGCATAATATAAGGCCGCGTAGTGTAAAATCTCGAGGATTGGTGTTCGTGGGGTGAAATACGACCTATGAGGACCTCGTATGTCGAGTTGAGGCCCGAACCATCACGGCGATCAAAAGTTGCGGGAGGTTTTGGATCAAGATGCCGGCGTGTGAACATCATTTCTTATTTCCGGACAGTCCTCTCGCTCATTTCATCCTTGTTTCTCCACCAATTCCCCACCGATTCGCAAGCTTATAGGCTCGAAATCATCCCTAGATTTGTGGGGATGATACCGTCGTAATAAATGCGCCACATACGATCTGTTCCGCCCTCACAGCGCTCTATCAAGACCTTGAGCAGATTCTTAGTGACGCAGACCGGCCACCTCTCTAGCGAATCAGCCGTATTTGCTGGGGACCCAGAATTTGCTTGGTACATTTAGTATGGCGGAATTTGTGTTATCCCCAGTTTATAGGGTCATTAATTTACGGGTTCCTCATCACGGTACGCTACTGCTCCAAACCATCGGATTTCAGTTGCACATCAAGCTGAACTTTTTTGGAGGGGTTGCAGTTAGGTGGGAAACATTGTATGCGACTTTGTATGTTCAAAAACCTCTTATGAAGTCATCTGGAACTTAATTTGGGCCTTCAATGTGCTCTATACGTCGCGGGGCCCACCATTTTGTTTTCACTGCCCTTTCGCCGACCCTACTCGGCTTGGAAAAGAACTGGTATCATTATCCATACACTTCAGATGTATGGTTTAAGTGTATGGAATCATTCATTTGCATCTCTTGAACCATTTGGAATGCAGCGGGGGGGATAGAAGTGGTCCAAACTGACGACTTGGCTGGGTGGCCGACTAGGCCGTTTATTGCCTTTTCGGGGATGTCGGCAGAAATAAATTCAAAGGGCGATGAGATTGCATCGTAAATTCAAGCAAAATATTGTCACTCATTCCTAGGGTCCATGTCTTCATTTAAGAGCCCAAATACCCTGACTCCCTCGACTTCCCGTGTGGGCTTTAGGCCAAAAGTGCTAAGGTGGCCGAGTAGGCAGTTTCCGATAATACTTTGCGTGCCCGTACACAATGTGTACTTCTACATCCCAATATATTCATCCCCTTTCCTTGTGCGTACCACCAAAAAAAGACAAGAGTATGGATGGATCTCAAATTCGATGGCAGATGTTTCCATTCTTCCCAATTAGCGGGAGGAGAGTCCTGCCGCCATCGTGTCTAGGGGGCGGATGAAATCGGCTTGAGAGACTGATAAGCAAAAGAGACAGAGTAAAGTATCAAAACGATTACTGCAGACGAATGACTCGATCCCGAGTCGAACGGAAGGCTGCGACAATTCTTCCGAGGAAAAGTATACCGGAGCTGCGGGGGGATAGTGTTCAGCGATGACGACGCAGGGAATTGATAACTGACATTTTGGGCGGGGTGATATAAGATCGTCTGTGCTGAACCAGCAGAAGGATAGAAAGACCAATATAAAAAAATTCAACGCCGGTGGAAGACAGCCATATGTCGAGCACTTGTCTCACCTCAAGGCGGAGAAAGTATGAACAATAATTGTACGAATGATTAATGGAGACCGTGGCGAGCGAGATCAGTTGCGATGCGAGGTGGAGATAACATATAATTGAGGAACAGGGAGGCTTTGCGAGTAATAAAGCAAGCGCACGCACCAATTCATTCGGGGCAACGCCGGGGGAATCTGCCAGCACGCGTGGGTTCGTGCACGTAGGTTGCGCCCGAAATGTATTTCCGGAAACTGTGGTTAGTGAAGGAAGACACGAAGAGACTTGAGGAGTAGCTACCAGTTCCACATACTCCAGCAGGGGCGCCCGACATACAGCACCTGCCATTTCACGTTCCCGCTTCCGGGCTGTGCTTCCGGGCTTTCTCTGGACCTCCGCAGTTCAAACGGCATCCAAGAGTATTCTTCTCGAGGCAGCGAGTTGAGGGGTGGTACCGGTGGTTGAAACTCTCGGTCCAGATCACGGGCGACCCGCTTCGCTTCGGTATTTTTTGTCCGATTGTCAATGACAGGCAGCGGAGAGCGATGCGAAAAACTCGGGTCTTCACAGGCGCACACCGAAAGATGATAGCCTGTCGAACATCCAATAATGTCATCGAACATCTCCACGCCACACATCGAAACACACACCAGGATTGTGGCGGGGGTCCGCGCAATTGCACTCAACTGAGTCAACTCCGTATTTCACAGCTCGTTTTCCAGCGGGATAGAGGCAGCCAGTCGCGCAACGCCTCTCCGTTGACTTCTTCCGTGGAGTTAGAATCAGTTTCAGAAGAGCTTTCGATGGTAAGAACATGGTTTGAATTACAGGAACAATCATAGCCGAATTTCTTAGCCGGCGATCCATATGCATCAAGACAGCCTTGCCGACAAGTGTCTCGAGTTCCACCTACAAGCATTTCAAGGCTTCCATACCCAGCAACATGTGTCGTGCTCACCTCGAGCATACTTTTTATTGCAGTCGCAGTTGGGACCAAAGAAAATTTGGGGAAAATGAACACGGCAACGCCGTGGGCGTGTGGCGGCGTAAACTACAGCCAGGGCTTGAATTTTCCTCGACCAGCGTCCAGGGAATAATGCTTGCGACGTGTCTTGATGCACTGACAATCAGGGCCGTACTTCACAGCTTTCTTCATTGTCGGACTAAATCTTGGTTTGGTCCCGCGCCGAGAGGGGAACCACATCGACCTACCCGAGCACCCGCAATCCTGGACACTCGAGGATGATATCTCGGGCAAGTACTTTGAGGTTGCCTGCACATCAGCTGCACATTGACATTGACACCAATTTTGCCATCGAATAGCAGGCCGACTCGGAATCAAGTGAGAGGCCAGGGCGGTCGCAGCCAAGAAAAGCGCCAGCTTGGGAGAGAAAGGGATGGAGAGCAGCAGTCAAGCGCCCATCACACAGCCACTCAAATCGACAGAAAAGGAAAGTCGAAAATCGCAGTTTTCAGAATTTTTCATTCATCCAGTTTGGGATAGAAAAACAGAAGGGTAAAGGAGAGAAATGATGCTAAGGGTACACTATACAGACAGACAGACATGCATGAGATTATATGGGCGTGCGGACGTGAAGGTAAGTAAGTGGATAAATGAGTGGAGGGCGTCGAGGCGTCATCAAATACGGAGTAGGGTAACCGAGAATGTGGGAGGAGCGGGTGCGCAGAGGGTCAGACGAACGCCCGCCCCCGTACCGCTGCCTTCCCTTTTTGCTCGTGCTCGCGCTCATGCGGCAGGGGCTCCAGATGCATCGAGTGCGAATCAGACGTGGGTGTCCACCCCCCCTCGCCTTCGCGTACCCATGCTCATGTTCATGCTCAGGCGCCGTCAGCGACGCGGGGTACGCGTGGTCCGCCCACCCGACGCGCGGCGGGAGGGCGTGCGCCTATCCCGCTGTCATGGGGGTGCAAGCGGAGGCGAAGGACGCGGCAGAAGCGGGCGTGTGCAGCTCGATTTCAGCGCCGGCGTGGTACGGCGAGGATACGGACACAGACACGGCGTCGGGCTCGTACCGCTGCGGGTGCGTATGCGGCTGCTCCTCGTGCACTCTGTGGAAGCTCCTTCGGGCTGAGACCCCGGCGACGTCGCGCACCGGGAAAACGGGATACTGTCGCAAAGGCCGAACATCCGCGTGCAGGAGGCGCGCGTCATGGTATACAGGTTGCAGTTCTCCGCCTCCCTCCTCCTGACATATAGCTCGTCTTGAATCTCGAGGTTCGGTCGCCGGCGTTAATATGGGGAAGAGAAGAACTGATCCAGTATGACACCGCAGTGAAGGGAGGCGGCGAGGGGAAGGAGCTAGATGTCGCGGTACAATAGCGGGGTGGAGTGTGTCGACGAGGATCGCGATCTTCCAGAGCGGCGTGTCTGCGATTCGTCACTGTCAGGTAGGATTGAGGGTAAAAAGCAGGGAGGGGCGGACAGAGGAACTTACAGATATTCAGGCACTAGGCGTCACTGAAGCAGTGCTTGCAATCACAGCCGGCACTCGCTTCCCCGCTTCCCACTGCCCACTGTACAGCACGTCCCTTGAGCTCGGTCGTCCGCTCGTGAGACACGTTGACGTGAATTGAGTCGAGAAGGACATGTACAGCCGACGCAAGATGCGAGGTGGAAGCAGCGGACACGGGGAGGCATCGGTCGTCGACATGGAGCGTGACTTGGCATCTTCACGGGTGGCTCCCACACGATGAGCTGCTTCGCCCGCCGCGGCGTGGCGTTATCTGCATCCAATCACGGTGAGAACTGGAGAAGGAAGCAAGAATAGGCGGGGTGCGCACTCACGGATATTCAAGCACCTATCATGACCGAAGTCTCTGCCGTCGTAGCCGCCAAGGACAATCATGAGGCATGGCGGGTACAGCTCGTGGTCTGCAGCTCTTCCCGTGACGTCTTGAGCGGGGTTAGAGACGAGGACCGCGGTGGCTCAGCCAGCAGCGGGCGAAGGTCGATTCGATATGCATGCGGTCAGCATCGGCGGCGTGCACATCCTGAATCTGCAGTCTTGCGTCGCGTGGAAAGCTATGCATCGAAGTGCGGGCCGCGACGCACATGAGCTCCGCGTCTGGCCGTTGGATGAACACGAGTGCGACGACGAGCCAGCCCTACAGCCAACGGCGTCAGTATGGTGCGCAGGGAGGTAAGAGTAAGGGATGGCGGGGACGGAAGAAAGACGCATATGTCGACAGAGAAGGGCGTGCTGCCGGGGCTGCGATCACAAGGTGTGTAGTCAGCGCTGAGTAGAGTAATAGAGAAGGCACAAGCACCTCGCGATCCTGCCTTGAGGTTCGGAAAGCTCGTCATTGGCTTGCACCTGAAGGTAGGAGAATCCGCTAGGCAGAGTAGCCCCCGGTCGAATGCGGTGCGTGGCGGCGCGAGTGTCTACATGCAGGCTCCGCTGGTGCGCACAGACAAGTCTGTGGATGGTCTCGGCGTGGCGTCGGGATATGCCTAGGGCGGGACGACGATGATGGATTAAGAATGGGAAAGAGATCATCCAAAAAGATACCAACTGCGCGCGCGATTCTATCCCGAGTGTTGTGTTGGCGGAGGGCTGAGTGGGCAGACGCGTCGCGCGGGGGAGAGCATGCACGGTCGCTGTGGGCATCGGCGTCGCTATATCGTGCATACTACCGCATAGCGTTGTTGCGGCGGAGCAGCATTGGCTCTGCCGTATTTGTGGCGCCGCTCGAGGGAGTGGCACGGGTTGTGGAAGACCAAGACAAGGGATTCTTCTTGTCAGCGCCACATCTCGGTTCGCGGGTCCACGGCCTGGTCCAGTAGGACGGCGCAACGCCGAAGTCTGGCATAAAGTTAGGTCTGACATGGGCAATGATCGGAGTTAGAGCTGTACGATAGATCGATCACACTCTTCTCGAACTCCTCATGGTCTCTGCCAGTACACCGGTTGCGACTTTACACAATTGCAAAAAAGGGCCACGCAGGCACAACCATGTGCATGAATATGAGATGCCCCTGCGAGTTCCAAAATGCGTCTAGACTCCACGAAATGCGAGCAAAGTATTAAAGGTGTACCTTTGATCGATAACAATAACGTCCGAGCTGTCAAGGACTTCCGAGATCCTGCAGCATGTGGCATGGCTTACGGCTGGCCCTGCCTCGCCTTCCGCCTCTTTGTCGCTACTACCATCGACGCCCACACCCTTAGTGTTCCACCTCCTCTCGACAGACTACAATGAACATCCTCGACAACATTCTACCCGTTCTTAGGATTGCTCAAGCAGCCGCCGCAGGCAATCCTGTTCCAGGACTCGAGGGTGCAATTACCGGTGTTGTCGCACTAGCCGAGATGGTTTCGGTGCGTAGATAGATGTCAGTGAGAACATCAACATTGTCTAAAGACACTCTCGATAGACGATGAAGGCAAACATGGATGATCTACCGGATCTGATCAAAAGGCTCAAGCCATTGACGGAAATTGATACAGTCGGATGTAGCGACGATTTGAAACAACGCTTGGACACATTGAAAGAGTGTGTGATATGCAGGAGCTTTCAGCCTTCAATTGATCCATCTCTCTCTATTCTGTAGGAATCTCGAGCCCAAGACTACCAGACTCACATCACTTGGAAAGAAATCAAAAGGCAAGCAATTTTGGAAGGGCAAGAAGTATGAGAAGGAGATCCAGGACATCAAAGCTTCCATTGCATCTCACATTCATGATTTCACAGTAAGATTTCCTTCCTTTTGTGCATTTTATGTATGTATAATTTGTTCCATTTGCAGTTCCATAATAGCATTTCCATCAAAATTTTGGTGGATCAAATGTCCACAAAAGGTATGGAGAGTCATTTTCTTGTAAACTTGCTGTAGAACTTCTTTGCAGTTGATCGGGTGGATATATCTGTCCAAAGAATGGAACCACAAGGTATGGAGTGTCATCCTTCCTTGAGCTGCATGTAATTTTGTTTCAGTGGAGCAGATTGACAAATCAGTCCAAGAAATGGCACCAGAAGGTAACAATAGTGTCTTCTTCCAAAAAAAAATACTAATTGACACTTGTCTAGTCCGGGATGTCAAAAGACTGGTAAATATGAATATTGCTTCTTGTAACCCTTCTGCAGTTCCTCATGTCAGTTTAGTGAAAAGTGACCATATTGAACAGACCCTAGCAAAGATCAAATATGTCTCAGCACACTACAATGCTCCAAACACCCCAGACAAATGCATGGAGGGCACTCGGAGTGGCATTATCCAGGACATTATAGCACGCTTGACAGCACCACCCAATCCATCTCGGCGCATAGTCATGCTTAGTGGCTCTGCAGGCACTGGAAAATCAACAATAGCAAAGACTGTTGCATCTTTTCTAGCAGAAAAGGAATACACTTTAGCAGCTTCTTTCTTCTTTTCTAGGAACTATGTAGAGCGCAGAGAGATGAAGGGCCTCTCTCTCACTCTTGCCTATCAATTGGCAGATTACAATGATGACTTCAAGAATATTCTTGTGAAATTCTTGGATAAAGACCATACTGGGATTCTTGATGCAGATCCAAAACTGCAGTTTCAGAAACTCATTGTGGATATTGTTGCTCAAATGCCAGCCTGTCAGCAGCCATGGGTCATTTGTCTAGATGCACTAGATGAGTGCGGACAAGATCAGGGCCAGAAACTTCTCTCATTGCTTTCACAAAGCATAGACAAGATTCCAACTCATATCCGGTTCTTTCTGACAGGTCGTCCAAATGTTCCATCCTACCTCAAGCATAGCTCATTGCTTTCATCAATGGATGTGATCATTCTTGACAATCTTGATCAAAGGACCATTGTACAAGATATCTTGCTATATGTTGAGCAATCTTTGAATGGGAATTTATGGGAAACACCATATCCCTGGAAAGCTCAGATTCAGGACGTGGAGAAGATTGCAGCACTAGCAAAAGGGCTCTTTGTGTTTGCTGCAACTGTTGTTCGCTATATTCTTGGGGGGTTACCAGAAGTGCATCCCCAGAAGTCTGTCAACTATATACTCCAGGGAGTACAACTTGAAGATCTGGAGGATCTATACTTCTCTATTGTCAATGAAGCTATTCCAGTTCCATCAGAAAGAGATCTTCGTGCTCAAGATTCATATAATCTGTCTATGAAAATTCTCAGTGCAATTTTGGACTTGCTTATGCCAATGGACCCACAAAGTCTGGCAAGACTGCTTAACTTGGATGAGGGGTCAGTTAGGGAGAAACTTTCTCCACTAAGTTCCATTATTCATATATCCGAGACTGGAGGAGCAGTACAGATCATACATCTGTCCTTCAGAGAGTTTATGACATCCCAGAAATCCAAGCTATATATGCAGCGTGTGGACCTCCTGTGTGGGACAGAGAAACAGAAGCAGGAATTTGTATCCAGGGTGCTTCAGACAATGCAGACTGAGCTCAAGTTCAACATTTGTGACCTGCCAACATCACACCTGAAGAATGCTAAGATGCAAGGGCTTGAACAGAAATTGAACACCTGCCTACCAATGTATCTGAGATACTGCTGCTGTTTCTGGGCAGATCATATAGCAGCAGTGTCTATCAATGCAGAAAATTCAGGAATGACGGGAAAGTTCCTTGAAACCAAATGTCTTTTCTGGCTGGAAGTCCTAAGCCTAATAGGAATGGTATCCACTGCACCACTGAGTCTATCAAAATTCATAGCATGGAGTAATGTATGAATATTTTTTTGGTGAGTTATTGAGAGACTAATGGTTCATTAGGATCCAATGATAAAACAGTTTGCTGCAGATGTAAAACGATTTATCAGTTTCTTCTTCGCTCCAATCACTCAAAGTACACCACATCTATATGTAACTGCCTTGGCCTTTGCGCCAGTGCAATCAGAAGTTAGCCAAAGACTCCAATCTCAGTTTCCAGGACTTCTATCAATTTTAACAGGACAGATGGAGAAATGGCCAGCAACACTTGGAGTGCTTGAAGGCCACACTGGTTGGGTCACATCAGTGGCCTTCTCCCCAGATGGGAAGCATATTGTCTCTGGCTCCAATGACAGCACTGTGCGCTTGTGGGATGCAGAGAGTGGAGCACCACTGGGCGAGCCATTAAAAGGCCACACTGATTCGGTCAGATCAGTAGCCTTCTCCCCAGATGGGAAGCATATTGTCTCTGGCTCTTTTGACAGCACTGTGCGCTTGTGGGATGCAGAGAGTGGAGCACAACTGGGTGAGCCATTAAAAGGCCACACTGGTTTGGTCACATCAGTAGCCTTCTCCCCAGATGGGAAGCATATTGTCTCTGGCTCCAATGACAGCACTGTGCGCTTGTGGGATGCAGAGAGTGGAGCACCACTGGGCAAGCCATTAAAAGGCCACACTGATTTGGTCAGATCAGTAGCCTTCTCCCCAGATGGGAAGCATATTGTCTCTGGCTCCGATGACAGCACTGTGCGCTTGTGGGATGCAGAAAGTGGAGCACCACTGGGCGAGCCATTAAAAGGCCACACTGGTTGGGTCACATCAGTAGCCTTCTCCCCAGATGGAAAGCATATTGTCTCTGGCTCTTCTGACAGCACTGTGCACTTGTGGGATGCAGAGAGTGGAGCACCACCGGGCAAGCCATTAAAAGGCCACACTGGTCAGGTCAGATCAGTAGCCTTCTCCCCAGATGGGAAGCATATTGTCTCTGGCTCCGATGACAGCACTGTGCGCTTGTGGGATGCAGAGAGTGGAGCACCACTGGGCGAGCCATTAAAAGGCCACACTGATCAGGTCAGATCAGTAGCCTTCTCCCCAGATGGAAAGCATATTGTCTCTGGCTCTTCTGACAGCACTGTGCGCTTGTGGGATGCAGAGAGTGGAGCACCACTGGGCGAGCCATTAAAAGGCCACACTGATTCGGTCAGATCAGTAGCCTTCTCCCCAGATGGGAAGCATATTGTCTCTGGCTCTTTTGACAGCACTGTGCGCTTGTGGGATGCAGAGAGTGGAGCACCACTGGGTGAGCCATTAAAAGGCCACACTGATTGGGTCAGATCAGTAGCCTTCTCCCCAGATGGGAAGCATATTGTCTCTGGCTCTTCTGACAGGACTGTGCGCTTGTGGGATGCAGAAAGTGGAGCACCACTGGGCGAGCCATTAAAAGGCCACACTGGTTCGGTCACATCAGTAGCCTTCTCCCCAGATGGGAAGCATATTGTCTCTGGCTCCAATGACAGCACTGTGCGCTTGTGGGATGCAGAGAGTGGAGCACCACTGGGTGAGCCATTAAAAGGCCACACTGATTGGGTCACATCAGTAGCCTTCTCCCCAGATGGGAAGCATATTGTCTCTGGCTCCGATGACAGCACTGTGCGCTTGTGGGATGCAGAAAGTGGAGCACCACTGGGCGAGCCATTAAAAGGCCACACTGGTTCGGTCACATCAGTAGCCTTCTCCCCAGATGGAAAGCATATTGTCTCTGGCTCTTCTGACAGCACTGTGCGCTTGTGGGATGCAGAGAGTGGAGCACCACTGGGCGAGCCATTAAAAGGCCACACTGATCAGGTCAGATCAGTAGCCTTCTCCCCAGATGGAAAGCATATTGTCTCTGGCTCTTCTGACAGCACTGTGCGCTTGTGGGATGCAGAGAGTGGAGCACCACTGGGCGAGCCATTAAAAGGCCACACTAATGGGGTCGCATCAGTAGCCTTCTCCCCAGATGGGAAGCATATTGTCTCTGGCTCTTTTGACAGCACTGTGCGCTTGTGGGATGCAGAGAGTGGAGCACCACTGGGTGAGCCATTAAAAGGCCACACTGGTTTGGTCACATCAGTAGCCTTCTCCCCAGATGGGAAGCATATTGTTCTTGGCTCCCAGGACAGCAATATGTGCTCACAGGATGCCCTCCAGGTTGCCCACTCCAACACAACACCCCCTCAATCAGGCTTGCCCATCTCCTATTGCAGCATTCCTATAAAAGTAAGCTCTGATTTCTTCTATAGGATCCCAGTGTTTAATCCTTTCTATTTCAGCCTGAAATCCCTTATGTTTCTCCTTTTTGGACTATTCAGGAAGGCTGGGTCTTGTCTAACACTGGAGAATTGCTCTTCTGGCTGCCTCATGAACACAGAATTGGATTCTGGATGCCTCTTAACAAACTCATAATTGGCAGACAGCAAACTTTGCTTTCATATAATAAATTTGCTCATGGTACCAAGTGGGCAAAGTGTTATCTACCATCACTTGCAGAGCACCCTTAATAGGACCGTGTGATAGTGTTTACCTTCCATAGCTTAAGTTTCCATAGTTCAGTTGTTGTCAATTGAATTGTCTTTTTTTTAAACACACCTCTGTTGACATGGTAGTACAGTTTTTGAGCCTTTCGTGACCCAGGGACATGCCTCAACCCAAATGAGGAAACCTGCCATTACTGTAAAATCCTAAAAAAAATTCAATATAGGTTTAAATACATCTATTCAGCTTAGATATGTGAGGAATAAGCTATCTGCACAAGATTGGCCCCATGAGGCAGTGATTTTGACCCAGGAAGTACTTAACTTCTTGTGGAATCTACCTCTTTATAAAATTAGCATGCCTGTCTGTCTGTCTGAAGCCGTATCTCCATATGGTTACATTGGGCAGCTGACATCTGTTATCCATCAACCGGCATGAAGCAATCGTTATATTAAGCTCCGCCTGATGCCAAGGAATGACCTGAACCGATTTGATGGCCGCCATAGAATGTGCTGTTGATACCAACAACTGCATGTGAAAGTGATCATTATTGCTGAATGCCGAGTTATTGCCAACTGAATATTACACAAACAGACTCCGGCTCAATTTTATAGAGAGAGTAAAGATTATTTTCACAACACAACCTACGAAAGATGAAGTAAAGGCCAGTCAAGCTGAGCTCATTTAAAAAAAAAAATAGATGCTCAGCTCCAACCCAACTAGCAAGGCCGAGGCAAGCAGCAAGTGGGAGCCGGTGTGAAGCACTGGTGAGCGCTTGTAGAAATTCAGAGAGTGGCGCAACCTACCTAAATTGGCCACTGCAAATCCCTCTGCCGCTGGGAATCCTTCAGCACAAATTTAAGCTGGGAGGTGCGCAAAGATGAATAGGGAGCCATGCTACCCCGCTCAGCGTCGACTTTGGGTGCCCAATCCAAGCCGAGGGCTCCCCAGTACAGTCTCAGCGAGCACAGGCTTCCAGATCAGCACCGACATCGGGATCGCTACTGGACGGGTATGTGGAAGTGACTCAGATGTGATAGAAATGAAAGGAGGGAACGGGAATGGAGAAGTACTAAAATGCTGTAAGTAATATAGCTATGAGCCTGACCGTGTTCCCACTCTAAAGCAACAAATTCTGTGCAATGTCCGTGTGTTACGAGAAGTCGATATCCTCATGGTGTGGCATGAATAAAAGGGGCCGGTGATTGATGTGCTCAGAACCTATATAAGAAACACACAAATAACCCCACTTGACTCGAGAGCGGCACAGAAACAGTCCAGAGACTGTTCCAACAACCAACAAACAAATCAAACGGCAATATATGCACGTTTCCAAAGATCCCGACGAGTTACAGCCCCTAGTACAGGGCCTTGTAAAGGTTGTAGGGAGAGGTTTCGTATCTCAAAGAGATAATAGAGCAAACTGCGTAGAACGTGTTTCTAGACACAGTGGAAACGTTGTTTCCAAACAAGATAGATTTATAGCTTCGCAGCGTGTGTGTGTGTGTGTGTCCAAGCGACAGAGAAACAAGTTTAAAGTAGTCCCGTAGACTCAAGTAAGGCCCCTAGTTTATAGGCCAAGAACGTTCACAGAGCTTTCCCTAAAGAGGTACTTTCTGAGCAACGCCAGCAGTCACGTTTCCAAAGTTTTCCCTTGACGGTACTTTCTGAAACCCGCTCCGCAAACAACAACAATAACGTTTCTTTCAACAGAGTCCCAGATCCAACAGATTCTCAGAGTTCAGACAGTTTCCAGGCAAAGCCCAAGTGCGTTTCCAGAATAATATATGATTCAGAAACAATTAAGATTTCGACTAATAGTGCTACTCTATAAGAGTGCGTTCGCCGAGGATCCCAGATCAACCCAATGCGCAAGCGTATAGCCTACTAGTTCGGGGGAAGATGCTGTGTCCATCGTAGAAACACCCTCGGATACTTATACAACCGCCAAGACACTGTTACAAAGCCCAAAACACAATCCCAATGAGTCAAAAGTCCGTTTATCCGTCTCTTTAACCGTGTTTCCGTCGGTTGTTCTTCCGAGCGTCGCCTCCCATTGGTTCCCAACTGTGAGCACGCCATGTTCCCTTGCCAATTACGAGGCAGGAACCCGTCAGCAGCACCCCTGTATTATTCAGAGGGTGTGTCGATCACCGATAGATCGGCACTGCATCTCTTTCGTCCTGTTTCTGCTTCAACTCAAGTTTCCCCTTGGGTCCAAGTACGGAACTTGATAGTACTCCTTTGTAGGTCTCGGTAGATACCCGTTTCTCTAGGGTTTCCCAGAAAGGGTTCTTGAGAAAGAACCTTAGAACACCTTTAGAGTTGTGATCCGGATCCACAGAATAGCCGACCACCTGTTTCGGTGTATCCGCATCCGATGGAAACCGGCAACTCTGGCAACCGAAACACTCGTGACCGAACGCGTCTCCCCTAGCGTCTCAACACAACACAACACATTGCCAACTCCCGTTCCCTTGACCCGTTTCCGTTGCTTAAGTGAATGTTGGAAACAAGTCAAAAGAAGTTCCTTGACTTATTATCTGGCTGCACGTTTCCCTTACAGTTTTCAGGGCGAGACTAGCCAATGGACGTTCTAATTCCTTAGAACGTCCACCCGTTCTCTGTGGTTCGCCCAACAGCTACCAGGAACCAGTACTGTTGCATAGAAACAACAGTTTCAGCAATGAGCACGATCAGAAACACACAAAATTACGTGTATCTAACCATGGCCCAATTGCTGGCTTATCACCGGGTAGCCATAGACGTGTTCTATGAAAGGGAAAGAGAAGAAATGTTGAGTAGGAGTAAAATAGGTGCGATGGACTGTCTGACACATTGTGGAAGAGGAATGAAAATGATCAGTACGGAGTCACCAAATCTGGTTAAAAGGTGTGATTGGCCTGATGAAGAAGAACGAAGTTCATTGCTGGTAGACAGCAATTTGGGTCGGTCGTCCGGGATTTGGGGTGTATGGGTGAAAGAGAAAGCAGTCAAATGATGCCAGAAAAGTTGTATAGATGTGGAATAGAAATTGGGTGTGAAATCGGAGATATGCGGTGTAGGTGTGAGGTAAGGGTGGAGGGCATAAGGAGTCGTTGGAGGTGATAATCTAGAGCTCGGGTGGATAGTGTTCACTGGCAGCATACCCACGTTGGAGTACTCGAGTCACTGGCTGCGATATAGGTGGTGGTTCGAGGGTAAAAGGGTGATTGATTGACATCTGTATGTATGAAACAAATGACCAGTCCGATGACCGATGTGCTGTAAAGTACGGACGGAGATGTAATGTATAAGGGGGACGACCTGCGGTCCATCCTACCCTTCCACACCGATACCGGAAGGCGATGAGCTGGGCAAGTTGCACTTCCACAGCACGTGATTCAGAGCGGCCATGGGCTCAAGTTTTCAGTACTAACAGCATTCTATAGCTTGCTAGGTTTTCTCCAAATGCATTCTCAACTCCATTGAATGAGCACTTGCCAACTTCGTTGGATTATTGGATTATTTCAGAAACAGAAAGTTCATTGGATCCCAATTTGGATATGCAAATTTCGTTGGATTGCTGTCACAGTTATCGAATGCACTGAGGTAATATGAATCAGATGATATGCTCTGAACAACGAACCATTATAAGTGCTTAGATGTGCTTTACCTCCTGTGGATATATGTCCCTGAACTCGTCTGGATAGAGAGTGACAAACTCCCCGCCCAGTGAGAACAATGGTGTCGTCTCTGTCGACTCTCTCCACACTCCACATACTGAGTGGATCCTTCTTTGGTCATTGGCCCTTGAGCATTGTGATTCAGTGGTCGCTGAAGCCCTCTTACATTTACCCGAAGGTGCAGTGGCAGTGTCAAATCTTGAATTCGACATGGTCCCAGTGGTGAGCTTGTTTTTGGTCCACCATGGCTGCAAAATATGTGCGCCTCCTGAAGAGTTTGACTATAGAAGAAAATGAATGTGCACAAGGTTATGAACAGAAGCTGGCATACCTGCTCACTGGCAGCGGCTGCCACAGTTATCACAGAAGTCTCAGGCTAAGAGGCTTGATGAGTGGTGGAAACCCTAAGATTGAAGCTGATGTACCTGTCTGCTGTCCATTGCTGCCTCACCATTCTCAGGTGTCGAAGATACTCTCGCAGAAACCATTTCATTCATGTTCTTCTTGTGTGGCCACAAGACATATACACATCTGGAAGAGCTGGACTGTGGAACAGTGAGGATGAGGCCACTGTTTCAGGGAAGAGATCCCGACTCACCTTCGCCTCAGCTTATGCTTGTTTGAGTTGTTGTCTGATCTCATCCCCCACTGACTTGTTCTCTGCCTGCACCCACTCCAGTGCACACACTTTCATCAGTAGCTTGAGCACACCTGCCCTTCTCAGCCACTGCAGCTCGTTGTCTGTTGTGGCTGGTGTAGCGGTTGACTACTTCATTGTGTATACAGTGGGGGACAGTCAAAGCCATCAACTTTGATGAAGGTTATAGTAAGCCCCTGGAAATGATCAGGATGCAAAGTAGACCTAATGGAGGTCCTTCTGATTTTCTTTTAGCCCAATCCCACGAGCCATTCCTGAGATAAAGGGGTATTTATAGTGGTCAACTCCCAAAACAATAGCTGTACCCCAAAACCTATAGTAAAATCATGAAAATATTCCTATAGACTCCTCTCAATGAACTGAGTATGATGCTGATGTTTTCAAAAGATTTCAACAAGTGGTTCCTTCAAAAATAGCCTGTGAATTTTTTGTGTTACATGTGTCACTGTCACATTGTCACCTGGTTCAACTTCAAAGAATCAACAAACTCCGGCCCGCTCTCTTGCATTCCTGGGCCACAGATAGCTGCCTGTTGATCAGTAGAATGACAACTGAGAAGGGAGAGCAAAAAGGACTTCGAACTGTTTTGCAGGAACACGGATTCAATGTGAAGGGAAGGGTCTGATTGCAAAGTGCAAACCCATGTGCCCTGTTGAGAACAAGAACTGCTGTATGGCATGATTATTGAGCCACCAAGATGATTTCAAGAATCAGGTCTCAATAGTGAAGGAGTTGACTAAAAGGAGGGGAAGAGAAGAATAATTTTGAACAGGCCAAAGCTGCAGCCATCAAGTGGCTGGATGCTTGTCCACCTGAGGTCATCTGCAAATTTATCCACCACTCCTGGTGATTTACAAGTGCTTACCAGTTGGGACTGACTAGGTGGACTGCAAAATGAAGTATAGGTCACACCACACTGTTTCTGAACAGGTGTTGAGGGCTTCTGAGGCAGTAGGAAGGCTCAAGGGGCCAAGATAGGTATACACCACTTCTGTTCAAAGGCGCCAAAAATTTGGCTGTACATAATTTCTTGTGGAAAATTCACCAAAAAATTGTTTTGGGCTTATTTTGAGGTGCTGAATCTGATTCTGAAGTGAGCTAAGCTCTCTATTAAGTATATAAAGTGCTAGGTGAGTTGATGAGTTTGACTGTCCCCCACTGTCTCCCTCTTTATAAAATTATCCATGTCTGTCTGAAGCCTTTTAAAGTCCGCTTTTGGGAGATCAGGCCCGAGGCTTTGGAAGCGCTCTGTCCAGATCCTTGGAAGCGCTCAATAAACGGCACTTCCTCGGGGCTTTGGCCCCATGATCAACTTTAAGCGCGTACGTGCCTATAAAAATGTACACAAGGCCAAACTCCGTTTTTCTCATTCCCCGGTCACGGCAGCTTGCCGTCACCATTCCAATAACCTCTATCTGACAGGCACTAGCGGCAGGGCACAAAGAGACGGAAAAAAGAAATGCTCAAGCTGGCCCTTTGTGAAGAGGAATTTCCGTCTGCTCAGGTACTTATTGAGTGCAGTTGCGGTTGGTGGTATAAATTCAGGCTGGAGTGATCTAGCAAAACCCTGATGTACCACCTAATTGTAAAACTTTATCTTCCTGATGAACAGAACCTACAAGCAATGTTTTCGTCCACAGACTCCAAATAGCTCAAACAGCACTTCACTTACTACAACTGAGGTGTGGGTGGGAATTTCTGGCGAACACAAAGACAGAAAAATATGGCACCTGGAGGTGAAGTGAAGGTGAATGACACTTCTATGTTGTTTGGCCAACTTCAGATAATTTATTTTACTCTCCAGTCTTCAATTCTTTCTCTCCCCGCACACATTCACAATTCTTTGCCCCGTGCATCGGGTGAGAAACAATTGAACTCAGCTGAATTCAACCAAGTGTACCATAGATTTGAATGAATAAACTGAATGAAAGGGGTTGGGAGGCCGCGAAGCGGCCGACCAATCCCTTGTATTGTTTAAGTTCCGCTTACGAGCATCTTCTCGATCTCAGATGCCCTTCGTGCATCAAGATCGGCATACCTGCTGTTTAATTCAATGACATTGCAGTGCAGAGCAAAGAGAGGTGAGGCTTTCTTCTGGAATGACTCAATGACACCCATCCCTATACCAGTCTGGGCATTGTTCCAGGCATGCTGTGCCTCTCCCAGGTCGGTTGTTGCCTCCATGAGGTGCCAGTCGTCTGGGAGCATCCGAGAAAGACACTGGATCACCCCAGCAAGAAGCCAGGAATGTCTGAGCCACCTATACATCCCAGCCCAGCCCTATAGTTAATGGGGGGACGGAAGGCCGATCCCCGCGCTAGTTATAGGGAAATACAGTCATTTCAGGCTAACTTCTATAATTATGGGAATAACTTTTGCATAATTATCAATACCTTTGGAGTTTGGGAGGGTAGGGGCAGTTCTAAGCATATTACGATAACTTTCAATAACTTGGGGGACTTTGTCGCTCCCCACCGTCAGTTGTGGCCAAAAAAGGAAATTATTGTACAGCTACTGTAAAAAACATGGAAAAATCACAGAAAAATCACAGAAAATCAGGAAAAAATGCCAAAGAGAATCGGAGCTAATTAAGCCCGGGATTGATACCAGACATTCCCTCACGGTCCACTGCAAGCACCGACATCTGGTACATCAGCGCCGCAATATTCTCCTCCCTCGCCTGTTCCCCCTCATCCTCAATCTCATCCTCCCAACCCTCATCTCTCTCCTGCTCCCACCTATCTCTTTCCTCTACCACGATCTCATCCACCTCGTCACCTTCATCCACATCCATTGCCCTTCCCTCCGACATAGCATGCTGAGCCTGCCGTGCCTGACGTCGAACCTCCCTAGCCTCAATAGAGATGCCAGGCACTACAGAGCCCGTGAACCCTGGAACCTTCGCAAGGGCCCAGAACCGATGCATGTGATACAGGTCTGATCGGCCACGCTGTTGGCGATATCGAGTGACCTGAACAGCGAGAAGGGGGTCAGTCTCCTTCAATTCTTCCTCCTTCTTTCTCAGGAACCGGTCCTCGTTGTCGATCCAGGTAACAACACGCTTGATTTCAATGTTGAGGCGCTGTATTTCCTCTCGAGCACGGAGGATCTTGAAGTAGCTGTCCATCGCCAGCCGATAACTTCGACGAGTCCACGGTCTGGAGCTAATGCTGTCTGTGGTATCTCGCAGAAGATCGAAGTCCCCAAGAAATCCATAGTTCACTACCTGATCCCAGTCGAGGGTAGGCATCGGGGGCTCCATGGAGAGTGCGACCTTGTTGTAGCGCTCAATCGCATTTCTGATCGCCTTTGATCGGGCTTGCAGAGCTTTTGCGATGTGCGACCGCATTTTATAGCCTGCAATAGCCTTTAGTTTGGACATAGCCATCCTGAGAGTTGAGACACCTACCGGTCCCTGATTGATGGACTTTGGTCATCTCAAATAGCCGAGCAAGTATAATTTGCTCAATCTCGTCGAGGGCATCCAGGTACTTGTGTTTCTTGAGGGCAGCATCAGTAGCAGTCCATTGTGGACTGTTAGAAGTCCACCGAGTCTCGACACCAAGCTTCTGCTCAAGATCTTCCACTAGCTCTATGTCCCGATTTCGCTGCTCAATAGCATGCCGCCTGGCCACATTCGAGATGGGAGCAGGAGAGTAGTCTGCCCCATCCGCTTGGGCAGCACGTTCAGCAGCTCGAATGGCAGTAACACGTTTTCTACCATTGGGATCAGTCAATGAAATGTAGTCCAAAAGAACGAAACGTACTGACTGCCCTCCAGATTCACAAGCTTCTGAAGGTACTCCATCTCCAATGTCAGTTCCCGCTTCTTTGGCAGCCCTGCATCCAGCCCAAGTAGGTACTCCTTCTCCTCCTCCAGCCATACATGAAATGTATCATAGTCCTCGACCCCCTCCTCTTGCATCCAGCGCTTAAGTGCAGGCTCGGTTTGAAGGATCTTGAGTGCCTGCCGATAATTATCGCACAAAAATTTACCTAGATTGCCATCAGCAGTAGTGAAAGCTATAAAGAATAACCCCTACTGAGATTTGCATACACCTCTAGGTCATCAATTTGCTTCATGAAGGTCGTGATCTCTTGCCTTCGGTGGAACTTGCTCGCGTAGCGAACTGACTTGGCGAGAGCATTGGATCTCGAGAAGTACCGCTCGCACCCTTCGAGATCCTCAAGCCCTAGGCCCTCAACATATGTAGCGAGGAACGACAGCTGGCAAAGTCGGTTGTGTGCATGTCCATGGAAAGATCCGACCAGGGACTTGAACCGGTTGGTTCGCGCCTTGTCCCCGAGCTCGCTATTCTTGAGGGTGGACTCAAAATGGCACCCAATGTCGTAGCCACCACCAAGTTTCAGCCCAAAGGTGTCAAGGAGGACCTCAACGACAGCAAGAGGATACTTTGATCTGAATAATCAAGATTAATGAATGTCAAGATTAATAGGCCACGACTTACAATTCCCCGCTCCGGACCATGTCGGCAACCACCAGAGCGAACCCATGCCGACAGAGGGCCAGAAAGATCCCCGTCTCATCGAAGATCCCCCACATCTTGGATGTTACATCGTTGATCATGTTCTTCCATCGACCAGAGCAAGGGTTGCTTGGGTCGCCCTGTCAAAGACATATTAGCCGAGTTTCCAAAAAAGGAAAAGAACGACTTGCATCGGTGGGTAGAATCTCCTCCACCCTCGACCTGACCCACCGATCTACTCGCTCCCGTCTCAAAAAATAATCTTCCCCCCCATCCCTCGAGTCGTCTCGCTCTATTGAAGGTCCAGCAGTTGGTTCCTCCTCCGACCCATCTGTCTTGAGACGCTTCAAGACCCGTTTGAGGGAATCATTTCCATCCATATTGAAGAGCATGGAGAAAATGAGCTCATCCTCCCCCTCTAGCTTGTACATGCAGGCTGGGCATGTATGCTTGAGCCGCCAGTTTGGTGTATTACGGCCCAAGGCTGAATTGACAAGGCAGTCGGTTTGTCGGCGGATCTCAAGATAGATATCGTAGGCAGTTGAGAACTGTTGGCGAAGATAAGGTCGATAAGGAACCTATTGAGATTGTTAGATTGTTTGAGACCGTATATCAATATAATGACTTACACCATGAAGATCACATAGCGACTTGACAAAGGATTGGATAGCGAGCTGAGGGCACCGGATATGAGTGGTCCGATACAATTCCAAAACACGTGTAGCAATCGCAACAGACGGCTTCCATGGTGCACATGGCATGAGACCCTGCTTTATTAAAGCAGCAGCTACCCCTGCACCACCTGCATCAAGTTCTACGTCCATACGTTGGGTCTCTGCGATAGAAATGAATTAATTCATCTAGAACACAAGAGCTCGGTGCTCACCATATAAATCCACCACCGTTATTTCAATTTCTTCCACCATTCTTGGTGTACGCTCTCGAGAAGGCCCCATGTCCGCTTCAGCACACCAGATCATATATGCCTTGACTAGCCGTTCCATTTGCACACTCCATCCATTGACCAAGTTCTGTGTCCGGTCATCTCGAACACGATAATCCGGAGCAGATTTTTTCCTGAATTCTCAATCAGTAAAGGACAGGACCTAATCAGATGAAAAAAAAATACTTTGTCGACATATTCGCCATTTCTCTCTCAATTCCATCCTGGAGTGTGGCCACAAACTCCCCACCGGCATGGCTGATGTCAATACGAGTGCTCCCATCCATGATATTGTGGATGTTGATGTCTCCCGGTCCATAATCATCGCCATCAGCACCAGCATCAACATCACGATCCTCAGGGAGCTGTCTCAGAGCGCGGAAGTTATCGAGATGCTCCTCAGTCATATCTGCTCTGTTTTAGAACATTTTTAATAAATTATATCTGCAGAAACTTACTTCGTAGCCTGCTCTTGAGTTCTTCAGAGCCCGATTGCCGATAACGTTCCTGGGCAGCACGACCCAATACTTGTTCTTTTGGGGCAGTTCGAGACTGAGTGACTGGGTCGTATGCAGAGCCCAGAATATTAACCCGTCTGGCATTTGAACTGGCCTTGATACTGGCTCGGCCTTTCTTCATGCTTGCAGAATCTGATAAGAATGAATATTTTAGGCACACAACGCGACATGTCACGATGTGTGACGAGCACGTGATGTGGCTGTGTCTGCCACCTCTGCCTTGTGCCACTCACCACCTGGCATCATCTATCCAGTCGTTCCACGCGTTTCAACCGATCTGGAAGCTTTCTTTGTATCATCTGGGAGCTGTCCAGGCCTGGAAGGAACTCACCAAGGAACACTATGGCAGGTATGCACCAATTCTTTCATTTTGGCCTTTTTCTCTTCTCTGGCTGCAATGAGACCCAACCACGGGACTTCTGCGCATCAAGCCCTCTTTTTTATTCATTCTACTATGCTATAAGCCGCCAGATTGCCAGAGACCCGACCCTGGGACTTGCTATACTGCGCTTGCCTTATACTTCGCTTTTTTGCCCTTTTTTTGGTGTCTTTATTTGAACTGATGTGTTTTCCTTTAGGACGGAGAATTTTGCGGTCGGGAAAGGAATTCTCTGCCTATGACCTTGCTATTGGCGCTGCCGTGTCGCCCCCCACAATATTTCAGCGTTGCTGATTGCCTCAAACAACGCCTAGAGGCTCAGCAATTTACTCAAATCCTTGACGAGCCTGTGAATATCATTCCTACCCCCCGACCTCCATCTCCACCGACGTCTTCCCCCTCCCTGAGTCCTCCTGCCTGCCCTCCCTCGCCACCGCCTTTTTGGGTGGCACGTGATTTCCCGGCAAAGCAAGCGCCTGCCACCAAGCTCAACTCCAAGAAACTTGGCTCGAAAAGACGCAAACGTGAGCGGCGAGAGCTTGACGCATCCCAGGCTCAGGATCCTGGCCTCAAGGCCATCCACAGGGAACGGCGCGCAGCTGCTAAGAAGAATGCGCTCCAGACGGACTTTGACGCCATAGACCTCCCCCATTCCACACCTTCCTGGATTGGCAAGCGTTCTTCAGAGGACGGTACGCAGGCCCCCAATGTCGGCACCTTGCCAACCTCTTCTGCTCGGGCAATCGGGATGGGGAGTCGCGTCTACACCCAAGAAGAGCTCAATCGTATGAGTGGGACCGACGGCTTTACCTACATCGACTGGCTGGGAGAGTACGTCTTTTTCCATTCGTTCTCTCACTACTCTGATCACTTTACCAGATTGACCATTCCAATTATTGATTCCCACCGTCGCCTGATTGCGCTGCTCGGTGGGAAGCCAAAGGACCTTCTTGGCTGGAAGAAGGTGACCGATAGTGCGGCGCACCTCCTGGAATCCCTTCTCCCCCGCGCCCATTTCACCGTTGGAGACTCTCTCCATCGACGTGCACATCCTAAGTCGCCCTACCCTTCTGTTTCCCGTGGCTTATCTCATGGCGGTGGTCAAACCGTATGTCTGCTCCCTCCCTTTTTTGATTTATCTCACCCGCGTCTCAGGCACCCGGCGAACTCTGCAATCATCCCGATAACATCGAAATCACGGACGAGATGCTCGAGCATGAGTGTTTTCAACGCATTGTCGGCTTCGCCAACTGTACGTTCCTCTATTATATTATTTTATTGATGTAGACCCTCAATCGTCTCCCAGGCCTGTTCCGTATCTTCGCCCCGATCCTGTTCGCCTTCTACCAGGCACAAATGGCTTTGCTTGCCGCGTGGAACTCTGCGCTCAAGTGGCCTTTTGTAGGCAGTGTCTTCGCTGCCTGCACCTTTAATTTCGGACCACAGGCTGTCACTTGCTCTCATCTCGACTTCGGTAATCTAGCGTGGGGATGGTGCTCCATCACATCCCTCGGCTGGTTCGATGCTGATCGAGGCGGGCATCTGATCCTCTGGGACCTGAAGCTCATCATACGCTTCCCTCCAGGCGCAACCATCCTTATCCCCTCAGCGATCATCCGGCATTCGAATATCCTGGTCCAGCCTCACGAGAAACGATTCTCATTCGTCCAATACACGGCTGGCGGACTCTTTCGGTGGATTCGTAATGGGTACATGACGGATGAGGATTTTTTGAAGAAGTCGACGATGGAGTCGAGGGAGGCTCGGGACGCGGAGGCAGAGACGCGCTGGGAAGAGGGTGTGAAGATGTTCAGTATCATAGACGATTTATAGAACAATTCAATTTCTTCTTGATCAATCTGTACGAACGTCGACTTGAGCCAATTTTGGTCATCGGACTTATCGCGAACACGCTTCGGATGTATCGGCCGCTGCGCCGAGCACCACCTTAAAATATTCACGCAAGGGCAACGTATCAACTTCTACATTATCTTATTTTTTTGGAGATGCCTTTTAATGCAATGAAGGGATATATAAAAAAATCTGAGCTTCACCTGAGGTCTGCAAAATAATATCTTTTATTTGCTGTAACCCATCGCGAACACGCTTTTGTTGCGTAAGGCTTGGCCATATTTACATGCCAAATGTGGGTCATCTTCGTCTTGCCACTTACCATGACCACCTCCAGTCTGAAACTCAAGCAATCTCAGAAAACCAAGAAAGCCTCAGAGCAGCGTCGTAAACGCCGCCAGGCCCTACAGCAATATGCCGAAAGGTTCGAGAAGGCGAGCAGATTTGAAAGGATTGCTCTGATTCGTATCTTTCCACAGAAATGCAGAGACTCTGCGAGAAAAGGCCAAGGAACGAATGAGGAGGTGAGCCATACCTATCCAACTACCTCAATAGTTATAAATGCTGCTCTGCAGGCTCCGCGCTGCTCACGCTGCTCAAAACAAATCTTCTGATCGCTCCTTGGCGGACTTCGACTACCGTGAACGGTGAGTCAGTCTTTGTTCAAAAAATGAAAATATATTCATTTTTTCTAGTAAACGCCGCCAGTATGCTACCCTTGGGGCCTGCAACTAAGAAGCGCTAACCAATCACAGGAAATATATCGAAAACTATGGCGGTCGCTCATACCACCAATTCTACTATCCTCTCCTTGAATTCTTTGGGGAGGGGAACCTGGCTGGTGTTACTATCATTGACGAAACGAAGCACCGCCGCAGCAAAAAATTCAAGTTGGAGATTACAGAAGAGTATGAGGATGCAAAGCGGCGATTTCAGCTTGGGAAGAAGGTCAGGATTGTTATTACCGATGAGTCTCTTGGTTTTCTATAGTCCAGCTGAGCGTTGAGCAAGCTGAGCATCGAGCTACACCAATCTGCCAATATATTTCTCCTTGTCCCATTACATTCTCCTTCAACGCGGATTTTGAGCTTGAAACACGGAAAATCGATTGAACGGTGCATAACCAGAGCCTGTGAATTTAATTCAGTGAATAGATGCTAATCAACCATATTGGTCAATTGAACGAAGTGGACCTACAAAATATACGGCACTTCGACGCTTCGATGTGCTTCCTCGATGTGATTGTCACATGTTACGTCACGCGTTACTTTTGATCTCTCTTGCCTCCTGCCTTCACGATCCACGCGCCGTTCCTCAATGTCCAAATTCTGCGTGCCCAAGTTCTTTGCTTCTGAAAACTTTGATTCCTATTCGTTCCACGACTCCCAGCCCAAACGTTTTTTCTATCTGGTTCGGGAACCTCTGGCTGGAGAAAAGGCTGCAATTTATTCTCTCAAGTGCGTTCTCAGTACCTTGGATTTTCTGCTAGCGTGACTTACATCCCTGGAGATCCGCAGCAGAAAATGCACTTCCCCGGACCGGAAGCTTCGAAATTGTGCGCTGCAAGACAATCGCACAGGCTGTTTACGAGTGGCGCAGGTGGTGCCACGACGCCCACCTTACCTGCGACCTCACCTACCTCGCCAACATCCACCGGACACCGCAGCACCGCAGTGCCCCGCCCCCCACTCCCGCCGACTCTGCGGTCTACGTTCCCGGCTCCGAGTCGGAGGAGGAGGAGGTGCTGCGTGCCACTCATCCGACTCATCCGACTCGGCGCTGGGTGCGCGAAATCACCCCGGACTCGGGCGGCTATTGTGTGCTCCCTGACACCGAGCGCCCGATCATTCTCCCCATCGACAACAAGGCTGCCAAAAAATTGGGGATCGACATGGATGGGGTCAAGGCGGAGGTGGGCAGCGGTACCATGCGCATCAAGCGCGAGGGCAGCACCGCGCGTGTCAAGCACGAGGGGATCGGTGCGGATGGGGTCAAGGTGGAGGCGGGCAGCGGTACGGTGCGCATCAAGCGCAAGGGCGGCACTGTGCGCGTCAAGCGTGCAGGCGGGGCTGTGGGTGTTAATCGCGGGGTCGAGGGTGGGGTGGATCGAGAGGGGGACGGTACAAGGCATGAGGCCGGTGCTACCCCCTCAAAGCACCGCCGTGGTGTATCAACCCCCGTCCCTCTGTTTGACGAGGACTCGCCACCACCGCGCTCGTCCTTGCGTGTTCCCTCGAACCATACCACCTGGAGCGTCTCCTCACACCAACCACTCAACACCCCCATACCGCTGTTTGAGGAGGATAGCCCACCAAATTCGCCTCGTCCGGGAGCGTCGCGCTCAGTTCCAGCGGCTTCTCCCCCTTCGCCCCCTTCGCGCGTGACTCCGTCCCGGGTTGTGTTCGCTGCCCATGCTGCCGCTGCCTCGAATTCCCCCTCCGTTGCCACTGCCGCTGCCTCGCATGCCCCCACCATCGCCGCTGCCGCTGTCTCACCTGCCCCCTCCGTCGCTGCTGCTGTCTCACGCACACTTGCCGCGAACACCGATTTTTCACGTGCCCCTTCCATCGATGCTGCCGTCTCATCACGCACACCTGCCGTGAATGCCGCGATCTCGAGGTCCCGTGTGCCCAACCGCGCTGCTTGGGTCAATTCCAGCAACGATGCTGTGGGGCCTGGAATGGGAGCACCAGCGTCATCAACGACATCTTCGTCGGCGACTTCGCTGGCTGTTCCTCCCATCTCCCCCTCGATGAGTTCTGTCTCGTCGATTTCTGCATCGACAAGCAGCTCTGGGGCCGGCGCATGGCAGAGCTTGGAAGCAGGAGGAAGGTTGGGGGAAGGATTGAGCTCGTCCGTGTCTGGAGCTGCATCCTCTAGCCGTTTCAGCAGTGTGTCGACTGCTCCCTCGTCCCGATCCACTGTTGCCACTGGCCCCTTCTACTTCAATTCCACCCAGCAAAAATTCTTCCGAAACATGTAAGTTTGCGTTTTTTTGCTGCAGTACCAATTCTTTCTAACCTCGTCTCATTTTTTCTCAAGGGATATGGCGATGGCGAGCATGGATCAAAACGACGTGGTTGTTATCGTGTCGTCGGCAACAGAGATGGCAGCCGCAATCGAGAAGGGGAAGAAAGCCGACCATGGGGAAGACGTCAATATGGAGGAGTAGAGCGCCATTTTTTTTCTTGGTCTTCGGGTGCTGGCTTCACCCTGTGTCTATGTCTTCGCCGACGTCTTGCTGTCTTTGAGTTTACTTTTTACATTGCTTGTTGTACTTCTCGCTACTTATCACTTACTTGTCGTACTTGCCGCTACTGTGTGGCTCATTGAATGAATTCGATGTCTGTGTCGTCTGTGTGGCTGTGCAGAACATTCCTAATTTGGAAAGTCTTTGTGTATTCAACTGCTTTCACCACATGTCGTCGTCTGCGAGTGTTGCTGCACCTTCGACCAACGCTGGTGCTACGGGGCCGACTTTGACACGTCCTCAGTGTTCACCTCCTCCCAAAGACATGTCGGATGGTGGCTCGGAACGTGGCATGTCGCCTCCATGCTCTGGGTCTCCCCAGGACAGCGACGCAGAACCTGAAGAACTGGTAGATGACGACAGTGACAACAACTGGGAGGACGTACCTGGAAAAGCCACCCCTCCCTCTCGAAAACAGGTTGCCCAAAAGCAAATTCCCCGGCTTGGCGACTCTAACGATGATGGCGACCTTCCTGACGTCGCTGGCGTATCGACTTGGCTGGAGCGTAACCCAGGGAAGCATGCCATCCCACCCCGTGACCGTCCAAAACGCGTTATTGGGCCTGAGCAGCGCCGTACTTTGTATGACCGAGCCAAAGGCAAGAAGAATCGAAAAGCGGCTCTCTACGCCGAGATTGCAGAGCTCAATAAGAAGCGCAACAAAAAGCTGCCAGTGCTTGCCAAGAAGCATGGCTTTAAGCTCAAATTGGTGAAGCAGCGAATGGCTGCTGCTACGACGTTCAAACAAGAGCGCAAGGCCAGCATGCACCGTGCGAAGCTTCACTATCTCTCGAAATCACTTAACAAAGGCCGGTATCTCTGTTTTACTGTGGATTCTTGCCCTGACTCGAACATCCAGGACTTTTGCCGGGGGGAACGACTCGACATACACGAACTCCGTCAGCGCATCCCCGACCATCCGGATTTTCAAAACATGTCGAAGGAGTTCAGGCAGAAGCTCAGAGCCGATCTGCTTGCACATCGTGCGAAGCGGGTCAAGGGTGCTCGCGTGACGAACAAAGGAGTCGCCCAGAGTGCTGGATATACCATGAGACATTTAGCGTCTGAGGTGCGAATTTTATTTTAAAATATTTTGGGCGACTCTGAAAGCCTGTATAGATCGATAACCTGTATGAGCGCAGCGGGATGCATGGTTTTGCCATTTTCAGCAAGGGCCACATCCAGGATCTCACCGAGCCATACATGATGCAGTCGGCAGGGTCGCTGGACTTCTTCCGCGAGGTCTTAAGACTGGACCCTCTGGACGTTATTGCCAAGTTTGAGCAATGGTGCTGCGCCAGGGAAAAAGGTATGGCTATTGAATAGAAGTTATTTTAATCCACTGACACCGTTTCAGGATTCACGGGCGTCGACACTTTGGGATCCATGCGAGCAGAGGTCACCAAGATGATCAAAACAGGCCTGGGTGAGTAAGTACTTGTCTTTGTCCATCACTGGCCTGACTGATTTGTGTTCCCAGTATTCGCGTCCAGGAGACAGAAATGCGCCATGAACTATGAGCGCTACATCAAGGCTGTCGTGCTTGGCTATGGCTGCGAGCTTGTCGGCTGGCCAAAGACCGTCAACTTCGTCTCACCTACCAACATCAGCAACATCGACGACATGACAGCTCTTCGAGACGCGCTCAAAGACGGAACTTGCAGGTGGAAGAGCATCAACGAGGAGGAGAGGAAGAAATGGAGGGCGGAGTACGAGAGGCAGGTGGAGGAGGGCGAGATCGTGGAGAAGGGTCGCCGGCGTCGATCAGATGCTGGGGAGAAGCGAGGCCCTAACAAGAGGACGAAGGCAAAGCGAGCCACGGTGAAGAAGGGGAAGGGGAAGAGCAAGGCGATGTCGGAGGAGGAGGACAATGACGAGGATGGCAGCGAGGACAACGACGATGACGAGGACGAGGATGAGGACGAGGATGGGGACGAGGACGAGGATGAGGACGAGGACGAGGACGAGGACGAGGACGAGGACGAGGACATGGTGGAGACTTCCAAGTCCAAATCCAAGTCGAGCAACGAGAAGGAGAAGGAGTGCGCAAAGAAGGTGAAGGAGAGGAAGGCGAGGGAGGAGAAGGAGAGGAAGGCGAGGGAGGAGAGGGAGAGAAAGGCGAGGGAGGAGAGGGAGAGGAAGGCGAGGGAGGAGAGGAAGGCGA
Organism: Mycena olivaceomarginata; assembly: GCA_029378375.1. Classification (NCBI taxonomy): domain Eukaryota; kingdom Fungi; phylum Basidiomycota; class Agaricomycetes; order Agaricales; family Mycenaceae; genus Mycena; species Mycena olivaceomarginata. The sequence goes on along the minus strand of JARKIC010001780.1, from coordinate 9,239 downwards.
AGGAGAGGTCGAAGGAGAAGAGGGCGAAGGCCACGGCAAACAAGTCGTCAGGAGGTGGACGGAAGAGGAAGACGGTGGACGATGATGAGAGCAACACCGAGCACACCGCCAAGAAGTCGAGGGGTGGCGAGGGGGGGTTGAGGAAGAAACGGGGACGTGAGGAGGATGATGATGAAGACGAGGAGCCCCTGGCCAAGAAGACCAAGCGACCGAAACCCCGTCCCGCCTATCGTAATGCGCCCCCAGCTTCTGCTCCTTCACCCGAACTTCCGCCAGGACCCCCGAGCCGGGCAACAGTCGAGTTTCTCAAGCTGAGCCAGCGTAGGGAGAAGGCGCTGGCAGCAACGGCGGCTTTGAAGGCAAAGAATGTGTCGCAGGCAGTGGGGGCTCCGCCTCCGGCAGGATCGTCTGATGGTGCTTTGACTTTCGCCTCTTCCACTGCGCCTGATGGAGCCTCGACTTCTGCCTCGAACAAGGTCAAAGGGAGGAGGGGTGGACCACCTGGGGTTCGTTTTGCTAATTGATCATTCGCTCCTGAAGACGTATACCCTAGTAACTAGTGTAAGAAGTAGCCAGTAATTTCTTGGTATTTTCTGTGATTTTTCCATGTTTTTTTACAGTGGCTGCACAATAATTTCCTTTTTTGGCCACAAATAATGGTGGGAAGCGACCAAGTCCACCAAGCTATTGAAAGTTATTGAAATATGCTTAGAACTGCCCCTACCCTCCCAAACTCCAAAGGTATTGATAATTATGCAAAAGTTATTCCCATAATTATAGAAGTTAGCCTGAAATGACTGTATTTCCCTATAACTAGCGCGGGGATTGGCCTTCCGTCCCCCCATTAACTATAGGGCTGGGCTGGGATGTATAGGTGGTCTGAGCTTGTGATTCCACCATCCTTCAAAGAAAAAAATATCAGATGGACCCAATTCACAAGGAGAACCCTTACCTGTCAGCTCCCCAGTCGGATTGGGGAGCGTCATGACCCATGCCTTAAACACCTTGACTGCCTGCGGAGAATCCGAGTACTTGAAGTTTTGAATCTGCTGATAATCTTCTCTGCACAGTTGTGGGAGCAATGGAGTTCCGCTACACCAGAAACGGTCAACTTTCTGATAAAGGAATTACCTTGGTAACATAGAAGTGTCTCGGCATCATTTACCTCTCCACACAGCTCATCCCAGTCAATCATCAGAAGGAAGGCATCGCCAAATCCAAGCAACAGTGCCACTTCCATGTCAGAGTTCAAGCCCAGAAGCGTACCATTTTTGTGAATCGCCTTAAATCCAATGGGACACGTGGTGAGGAGTTTTACAAGGCACTGTAGCTCCTCCCAAACTTGCTTGAATATGGCACAGTCATGAGCCTCCATCCATACACGGGCCAGCGTGATGGCTGCGCAGTAGTAAGTATTGAATGCACACTCATGAAAGATGATTTGCACACCCTGATTTATTGCCAGCATCCAACCGTTTATCTCAAAGATTTGCATCTCACCGGTGACTGGCTTGAATGTTGTATTGCAATCTAAGGTGCAGACCGCGATGAATAAACTTGATGAGCTGAAGATGGACACCAAATATAGTTATTTTGCTGTCATGCAGGAAAATGTTTTGAAGGTATTTGTCAGCAACGGCCTCTGGGTCAGCTAAACAGCAAGTAACCCGGCGAGAACCCCAACCAGGAGAAACCCGGCAGATGCTAGTAACTGGTGTGTTCCCCGAGCAGCAAGACCAACCAAACGGTGTCCTCCCTAGGAGACTGTATAGCGAAGGTCGAGATGTGAGGCGGAACCCAGAACAAGTCGGAGAAGGTGTGATATCCACTCAGGTACAAAACCCGGGGTGTGGATGCAACCTGCAATAGAGTGGATGGGAAGCGGGACAGGGTGGAGACAATACCTATGTCAAGACAAAGCAGAAGCCTGAGATTAGATGAGGTAGAATCTACTGTACAGGGAGATTCTACCAAGCTTATATAGGCTTCAAATAAATTAAATGTGATTGCGGTCTGTCGCGATCAGTTCCTGTATCACAGCATTAAGGAATGTTAATGCTGATACTCCTGGACTCCTCTATGTTGGTCTCCATAGTGTCAGAGGACTAGGGGGCCCAACCATTTGGGTTACCTAGTCCTTAATGTCATCTCATATCTGTTGGTTGAAACCCCGATCGGTTTACAACCGTTCATGTATCTCTCAGACATCTCTGTGTCAGCCCCTCTAGCATCAGGGGGCTAGGGTCCATCTGTATGGGTTCCCTAGCCCCTAACATCTTCTGGTATCCGGTGACTGAGACCCTGACAGGTCTGCAGCCCAGAACCTGAGGCCGGGTTCAACTGTGAGAAGGTCACGTGGTGGTGTCATGTGAGTCCCGTGCCGCTAGACGTTGATAAGCATGGGATTTGTTCACCCATGAAATCTTCGCTTTTTTCGCGTTTTCATGACAAGACATGTGCCGGGCTACGCTCCAGAAGCGTCAGTACTGAGGTTCCCAAGTAGCTGGCAGGGCAGGAACCACTGAGTAACGGATGGGAATGGGGAGGAACACTCTGGAATCATTGGCATGTGCTCGCTCCGAAACACGTAGGAGATGTGTAGCCCACAGAACAAGTGGAACGTGAAGTCTACTCTATTCCCGCTCACGGAACTAGATGGGGACAGACTGTAATCCTGTTGTGGTGTGTTGGACATGGGACGTGTATCGCATTCTGATCAGATGATCACTGGAAGGGGCTGGGAACATCACATCTTGATGGTTCCACGCCATCCTGGGCATTCCGGATAAGGGATGGTCACTAAGCGAGGGTCCGATCACTTGGACCTACACTCATCAGCTCTTCGAACAAGTACCCATACTGGGAAGTACTTCGAATGCGGTATCCCTGGAAAGCTACGGACTGGGAACATCTGTTCCAGGTGTTCCGGTAGACAGGAAGGCACCGGGATTGGAGGGAATGGACTATCTAGTCAGGATCGGCATAGGAGACTGGTTGTGATGGCTCGGGTACAGTCTGACTGATCATACATGTGCACAGGATCACACCAGAATGGCGTGCTCGACATGGGCAGCCAATGGAAGGACTCAGATACCCATTCCTACGACGGATACATGGAAGTTGGACGGATAAACGGACTATTTTACTCATATCTACTTATTCTCGGACGTTTCCATGTGTTTCAGGGCTTTGTATTTAGTACCGGAGTGTCCTGTTCGGTCTTCACGGAATCACCCCACAGCTAGTAGGCGGAAACACTTGCGAATTGGGCAGATACCGGGGAGTTCAAACAAGGTGTCTCTTAGAATTCATCTTGGCTTGGAATCTTTTCTTTTGTGATCGGTATCTTTGGGATCCGACTTGCCGTTCATCTGGAATAGTCTGAAAGTGACTGGAACTGTTGGGATTGTGCTGAGTCCGCACTTGGTTGTTTGGGTTTTGTTGTGAAGAGCTTGGGAACGGAACCCACTAGTGTTAAAGAGCTTGGGATCGGAACCCACTACTGTCTGTTACTGTCTACGCTTGGAATCGGCATCCACCTCGCTTTGGAGAACCCCAGCAACTCGTTCTCATTTGTTTTCATAGCTGAGGATCTTTACATCACCGCGCTACTGTGCTTCCTGTTTGTTCGGGTCTACCCTCGTTCAATCAGATCTAGCCAGAACACTTGCACAGCAAGGGTTCCATTCACATCGACACTCTCATTGCGTTCCACTAGCTTTCCTGTCTGTTCCGGTTCCATTCCGGTTCACTCAGTACAAGGCTCAAGTACTTGGACTTTGTTCCAAGGACTTCTACAAACGACTCAACACTCTCTCCTCGTTTCCAAGGTCTATTCCATTCCCTGCAACCTTTTATAAGGCCCTGTACCAGGGTCTGATACTCGTCTGTGCACTTCTCAAGCACTTCTGTTCCGTTCCGACGCACTTCTGTGTGTAGGTTTGGTTTTGGTTGGTGTTTCCTTGATAGGTTCAGAGCACATCGATCAACGTGTCTGTATCCATACAGACGTGTCACACGAAAAAGAGGAACCTGGGCGATTCATGACAGTATTGGTCCTTGGCTGGCAAGGACTGCTGCTGTGTGACATATGCAGCAACCTCTGTGTAATGGTAAGTTGCATTCGAGAGTCTAAAGCAATGGGTTGCATTGTTTGGCAGGGCCAGCTGATGGTGAGCTTTCAAGTTCCTTCCTGACTTGTTGAACAAATTTGAAGCAGATGTCTCGGTTGGCAAGTCCAGTATGGAATAAAGCCAGTGTAGTTCCAAGTATCGCTATTGTTGTTGGGGCTTCAAAAATGTGAACACCTGAAGGAGAGTGGTAAAAATTGGACTAACCCTTGTCGACTTTTAACAGTGCTGCTCCAATACCAACCTTCCGGACACATTCCTTGTACAGCTCCACAACAGATTGTGTCAGCTTGTTCTGTGGGAGGTCTGGATGCATACGGGGTACGTTCTTGGGAACAATAACAGGCATTCTTGCAACCTCAGGATGAAGAGATTCCCAAGGGCAGAACATGACAAGCACTGCCAGACATGGAAGCGGCACAATTTTTGCTATGAATGGTCGTCCATCGCATAGATGATTGAGGGCTCAATGATTCATCAGCACATGCAAACACCTGAATAATGAGAACACTTATGACAGAGTGCCTTTCCTTCCTGGCCTGTATGCACTGAGATCACTCTTGGGCATAATCCCACGTCATCAGCCTCCTTGGTGATTTGCTCCCCACTCATCCCCTTCAACAGAATATCCTGGTTAATATGGTCCAGAATACCAAGAACAGAATGTGGCACAGAGTCAGGAGCTAATGGCATGTCACAATCTGAGCAGACAAGCACATAGTCCTTATTGCGAATGCGCTGTAAGTGCAATCACAATTGAAGGAGAATCCACAACCTTCTCAGTTCGTTGCATAGTTGCCTGGCCCTTACAGTTGTCACCAGTTATTAAAGTAGCCTTGCAGTTTAACCGGCTGATAGATCTTACAAACCTAAAGAAACACCAGGCCATACATTAGAATATAGCTGTTAAATGGAAAATGAGTTGCTCACACTAGTACCTGCCCCAGCCTGGAGGCATCCTGAAGGTCACAAGTTCCCAATTTGATTTCAACAAGTTTCCTCTGGGCATCACAATCCAACTCGCATCGTGGCACCTTACAAAACTGGAGATCGAGCAATTCACAGGCAGAGAGCCCATTGCACTTGGCATCAACTCACTGACAGGCAACCTTTTCAGTCGCAGGAAGGCCAAATAGCGAGCCAGGGAGATAAGCATCAACCTTCTGCCATGAGCCAGTCCCCCCTCTATATGAATGTGGGTCCTTGCATGACCAATGAGACGAATTGAGCAGGACATAGCTGGAAACATATGTGATCTTTAATCATAGAGTCAACCATCATTCTCGAGGTGCTCCATTTTAGTGAGGTCAATTACAAACACAGTATTGGAAACTGGGATGGGAGGCCAGTCACATGCTCAATGCACTGAACTTTGCATTTCGGTGTGATAGAGAACCCAATGGGAAAATATGCAACCTGGGATGATACACCAAGATCCAGCCACCACCTAAGACAGCCACTTTATTGCTTACAGCAACCCCTCTTAGGTTATTTCTGTGTGGTACATGAAATGACCTACCACACAGAAATGACCTATGAGGTCTGTGCTGGCATTGTAGACCAGACCAGCCACTTATGCGGTCGGATTTACATGCCATGCTCACGTGTTCGAGTACCGCAATCTAAAGGCACCGCCACAAGGTATACATGTCCCGTTCCGCTTATGTCCTCACCACCCCCGCCTCCCCTGCCCCCTCTTAGGTCCATGCCACTACGGAAATGACCTATCAGCCCCAGTTACGTTTCGCTTACATCCTTGCCATGTCGGCATTGGCATGGGCTGCTTACCCTGCCTACCCCACCTACCTCGGCCTTGCCTCAGACTATGTCACTGCGCAAATGGCCATTGAACCACTGGGAGGCTCCTGCCACTGTCTCAACCACAAGACAACATGGGAACAGTCTTCGCCAGCCCCTACCTTCAAAAAGCTGTGCTCTCTTACCACCCGGTGACCCAAATGAGCTACAATCACTCTATTATCAAAATTATCCGTGAAATCAGAATCCCTCAATCACAATGAGGAACTGTGTGCAGGTGAGTACACAAACCCCACACCGTAGGCACATTGGTAGCAGTTCAGAGTGCACCAATCTTCCTTCCACTACAGGATACGGCTCGTGTTGTAGGCGTTGGAGGCCATTTTATCCACGGAATCAGACACAGCTGGGGGTGGATGGGGCTCTGACCACACAAGCTGATCTACCTCTTCTTCCTCGTGGTCCAAGGGAACGTCCCCATCCAAACAGGTCCCTGTCCAGTAGTCGGCCATGTTGGCAAGGTAGTGGCACACGTAGTCTGGAGAGTTGTGGGGCAGGACTTTGAGCAAGTAATCTAATGAAAAGATCACCATGCCGCCTAGACGTAATGTAATGTTAGAATTCTTCCAAAGAGGGGTCAAGACTGACATACCCAGCTTGTACTGGTGCTGCACAATTTGCATCCCCTCCCCTCGCGTCCCACATGGGTCCAGTGCCTGGTTCAGGCTATTGCGCTCCATCATTCGCCATCCCGAAGCGGCCTTGGTTGAAGTTTCATCCATTGGAAAGCGGACTTCAGCCCCAGGCTCACCTCCTGGGTACCTCTCAATTTGAAGGTGTTTTGAGCCCAAGAGCTGCGGTATTCCGGTCCACTTGAACCCATTCCCTTTGAAGAGATCAATGCTGTCGAGGGTGTCGCTGATGCTCATCGCCCTCATGTGATCCTGCAAAGCGACATTAGCATTCTTAGCTTTGGTGTGGTGGGTGGCAGCAAGTTGGCGCCTTGCGGCAGTGATCTTGGCCTGTGTCATGCCCGAGTAATCATGTTTGACATGGGGTTGTGGCGAAGTGGAGTGCTCAAACTTTATGGGCACTAACTTGGAGCTGGAGGCGCCAGCGCTGGAGGTGCTGAGGGCAGAGGAGGTAGTGGAGGCGTTGGGGGTGCCGTCTCGGGCCTTTAAATCATGGAGTTTTTTGAGCTCAGAATCACTAGAGGTAAGTCAGAGATGTATAAACTTAATTCCGAGCATGATAGACAATGTACTACATTGCAGATTTGAGGGCAGTGAGAACCTGATCCTCAGAATTGTTGAGTTTGTTGAAAAACTATGCAGGATGTCAGTCAGTTCAGGTGGAGAGGGATATTTAAAAGCACGATGCTTACCTCAGAGAGACCCGATGTGTGCGACAACCCAGTCAACTGACTGTCCTGATGACAGTGCGGCCCCCCGATGAAGTAGATGACCTGGAAGTCATCCTGGGCTTCAATCTTCCCAATCTGTGCACTGCGTCAGAACAGTTCACGATTTCGCAATGAAAAAACATACCGTACTGTCCAATCGCTGTTGAACAGCAAGAAATCGGTGCTGGCATCCTTCGTAGGTTGTTACCCCCTCAGCACTTGCCCATTCTGCATATTTCAAAAGAATTTCCTCTGACTTGTCCGATCCACCACAGGCCTTGATGAACACCGGATATGCCTCCTTGAGTTCAGACATGGTCAAGGGATGAATCTCGGCATCCAAATTCATGTCGGCTCCAAGCCATGTATGCCGGATCTCAGTGGTTCGGTTCATCTTGTGATTGGCATACCCCTGGTAAAGATTCCACCAGTGGGGGCAGCGCACATTTGGCTTGTTCTGGCTGGCATGAAACCACTGGAGCACCTGTTTCTGGGGAATCCCAGTGTCAGTGCTGCACACAGCAGCTACTGTGAGCATCTGCTCCTGCATGGCTGAGAATTTCGGATGCTGGCTGTGATCCCCCTCGTCAGCCACCATGACCTCCGAAGTCCCCGACGCATTTGCTGCCTCCGCTGCCTCCAACACATCTGTTGCTTCCACTGCCTCCGACGCATCTGGCACCTCCGCTGCCGGGTCCTCTGAAGCAGGCTCTTGGGTGGTGGGGAAGAGTGCTCGATCGGCAGCAGAAAGTGTAGCATGAAGCTGTGCTTGTAGTTGGTCTCTGAGGTGGCTGGACCATATGACAGCATTTCCGAGGCCCTCTCGAAACAGATTTTTTGCACGCATGCCAGGACTCTATAGAACAGCTGAATATCAAATGCACAATAGGGATTGAAACATACACACCTTAGACAAAAGAACCCTGAAGCTGTGTCAATCATATATTGTGTGAAGGGCTGAAGCAAGTGCAGTGATTGTGTCACACCAGCACTCAAAGAGGGCTTGGTGGATTTGAAGTAGGTCGAGGGAAACCCCAGTCCGAGGTTGGATTGGGAATGATGGAAAGAACACCATTCTTTACAAGGAGCACACCGACTGACTGATATTTGCAGGTAGTGACCTGAACCTGCTCCATGTTTGAATAGCAAAGTTAGTGAATGCTTGTATCAGGAAAGAAATATGAACGAGAGATATACAAGCACTGGATAGTAGCCTTGATAAAAGAGCCAGTGTTTCATGAGCCTGAGAATTCGTGATGGATAGAAGCTGGGATTATTAAAGGTCGCTGTGCATGGCTGGCTTGTGGAAGCTTGCTCACCCAAGTTTCCACAAGATCTTCAAGAAAGGAACCAAAAGACAATAAGACTCGAATATAGATTCCAAGAAGCAGTAGAGCGACAGTACGGAGGGAGGGAATGGTGGAGAGAAAGAAGTAGCTAGCTAGTCCGTAACATAACACGTGAGTAAACACGTGATGTGAGTATCGATCACAACAGAGCGGGTTTACACCTGCTGGTATTGGAATAAGGATCTACCAGCTGGGGCAACAAAAGGTCCCAGGCCAAGGCAGCTTGATTCACAGACCGCTCCATCTGATACACCCGATTACCCGCCGGGATTGGTGGAGGAGGAGGTGTCGAAGGTAGCAGGGGTGCAGAGAAACTGCCCTCTTCAGCCCAATCTGGCATCTGCATGTCAGAATTGGGTTCTGAGACCTCGACACGTGGTTCAGGCAGTTCAGGAGGTGCAGTGGAAGTACTTAATGAGGTCCCTGCCTTGAGCGCACGGAGCTCTGCGAGGAGCTTGGCGCGTCTTTCATTGTATGCTATGCTTTGTACATGGCTTTTGTTCTTCTTGTTACATGCCTTGAGGGGACTTGTATGATGGGTACCAGGACTGGTGCGTGTTGTGGGCTCATTGGCGTATACAGACCGTTTATTTGTTGTAG